>JAMPIV010000529.1:587500-735000 GCA_024509875.1 Oreohelix idahoensis
AAAAACCAGAAAGATAGTATCAAGGGATGGAACTTTGTCTGGGAACGCATTATGGTTGTAAAACTAAAAGAAGGAGAAACCATAGTCAACCTGGTCATAGTGTATGGGCCAAATGAGGATGAGAGAGCAGAGGTCAAGGAGGAATTCTTCGAGCTGCTTCAAAGGACAGTGGATGACTGCCTAGATGAAATTATCATGCTCGGAGATTTCAATGCGAGAGTTGGAAATGACCATGCTAGATGGGGTGGAGTTATCGGAAGATATGGAGAAGATACTCTCAATGACAATGGAAAGCGACTCCTTAGATTCTGCAGTGAGCAGAATCTGATCATTACAAACACAGTCCCAGAACCTCGATTTTATATTCCCTAATATCTGCTGCTACTTGTGCAGCTTTCCCTTGTTCGTTCAGTGTCCAAACATTCCAGGTGCCAAATCTGGAGGTTCTCCTAGAAGAAAGAAGGTTAGTCAGTAACACAGACTCCTTTCGGCTTTCTCTGTGTTGCTTCATACGCCTCCCTGCGAGAGGACCTTCCCCTGTCTTGTATGGCTGTGTTTTATTTTCCTTAATTTTTTTTTTACAGGATGGGGTAACCAGCCCCATGCCCAACCCTCCTTAGTCGCCTTCTACGACAGGCATGGTACGGAACAGTGTTACTATTCTGTGCTCCCCTTTCGGGCCCCGGTAACACAAGGTGGTATTTAGGTTACAAAACCTATTGTGTTTCAACATCATTTACGTAAGAAGTGAGCCTCACTGGTATTTGTTTGTGTGACGTCACTTTTTTTCAAAACACCCACTCTCCATATCGTCATACTTCATCACAAAATTTTAGACACCCCCCCCCCTTTCCCCCCACTCTCCCTTCTTTACCCCATCACAGCCTGACGCCATATGTGGACGACCCCTTTTTCAAACACTATTTTTTTATTAACTTGACATGCTCGTTGTTTGAATGTTTCAAATCGTTGACGCTCAAAATCACTTCGTTCTACTCATCATATACAGCTAAAACTGCGCATGCAGCTTCTTTTCTTGGTAAATTTTACTGTTTGAATTTGTGATTGGCCGAGCCGAATCCAATACCATAATTCCCGTCGTAAGTACTTCGGTCGGTCGGTCGGTCAGTCACATTTTGCACACCGTCATTTGCGCACTTTTTTCTATTTTCGAGGGAGTGCATTAACTTTCGAACACAGCTAAGGGGGTGCAACTGCGGTTGAAAGTTAGACAATAATTGTATTGTTTCCCCTTATATGTCCTCTCGCGAAAAAAATTAAAAAAGTGCGCAAATGAAGGTGTGCTTGAACAGTTTGATTATGGAATGAAGCCAACAACACGATTCTTCTTCTTCTTCTTTGTACACTCTCAGACGTCCACTTGAATGTTCTCAAAGAAAGCAGTAGTCAGTTTGAGGCTATTTGAATCCCCGTAAAGCTTTTCCGCGAAAGGAGCTGGCGTCGGCCAAGTGCACTTTCTCTGTACCACGTATAAGGGGCAACTTTGAAGCAGATGTTCAGCAGTCATTTTATCAGTGCCACAGTTACACTGATCGGTAGTTCCTATATTTAGCTTGTTGAATAGACGTTATCTCAATCTGTTGTGGCCAGTGGGGGGTCTGAAGATTACTATTTGTTCTCTTCTGTGGAGCTGGTAGTTAGCATCATTCTGTGTGTGCCCTGGATGTTCTACATTCCATTTGTTTCTGTATCTGATTCTGATAAAACTCTTTGCCTTCTCAAAAGTTATGCTTGCATCAGGCTGAGATAGACGTGAACCTTCTTTTGCCATTCTGTCAGCAACTTCATTGTCGGTGATGTTACAATGAGATGGGATCCATTGGATAACAACACTTTTGAATCGTTGACAAAGTTTGTGGAGCACTATTTTGAAATCATCCCGGTCTGTATTATTTTGGCTTTTCAACGTTGCAATTACTGACTGTGCATCAGTAAAGAAAGCAATCTTGTTGCCTTCAACAAGATAACAACAGATTGATAAACAGTACATGAACTGGAGTTTCGTCAAACTTCAAACGTTGTTCTCAGAGGCAGTAAGTCTACCAGGGCAAGATTTTAAAAGATGCACGAACAATTACGAGACATGTTGTCATAAAAGAAATGTTATTTATTTAGTCAATTTACGGTCCATTAGATCATTATCACTGCTTCACATGTCATTTAGGTTGGGTTACTCTGTCTTCATATTTAATACATCCATATAATTTTTACTACAAATATCTAAAGACGGTCGCCTGCAATGAAATGACCACAGTAGTGATAGTACCGTCTGTAATACATGCAACAGAAACAACACACTATAATTAATAACCTGTCAACTTTGGCGGGTTGCTGCTAGTTTATATAATAGTGAAAACAATGTAAAATAAAGTAGTAGTAACTCTATTAACGCAAGAGTTTTATGGTAAGGGGAATAATAAAGTGCAGAAACTGACTGTGTTGTCTATTTAACTGCGCAAGCCTGGAATAAAAACTTGTAATTTGCTATTAAGTAAATGTATGGCATTTAAAGACCTAAATTAATAAATTGTAGTTTTAAATAAAGCTTTAGTGCTGATTAACTTTTAATGAATTTTACTTTATATATTTAAACGTTTTTAAACATGCTTACTGCCTTTAACTACAACAATAAAGTGGTTCTCAAAACGTGTTTGATAATCCAATGGGAAACTCATTCTTACATACACAACAGATTTACCCGGCTTGAGCATTTATAATGCTCCTAGCAAACCCAACGGCCTAAAATCCGGCTTTTGGCTAGGATCATGTGTCTAGACACAGGGACCGTTACATTGACATTCATGTGTCATTAGGTCTCTTGTGTGAGAACACAGAGGATCACTACAGTGACACAGTTTGTCATTGGGTCTTCTTGTGTTGGGACATGTGGTCTTGACCAGGGCCGGGTTTGGGCGGGGATAATGCGACCTCATGCGAGGAAAAAATATGCGACCTCAAGCGAGGAAAAAAAAAAAAAAAGGCTAGGATCATGTGTCTACACACAGGGACCAGTAGTGACATTTATGTCATGAGGTCCTTTGTGTGAAAACACGGAAGACCACTACAATGACACATGGTGTCATTGGGTCTTCTTGTGTTATGACATGTGGTTTTGACCGGAGCCGGGTTTGGCGGGGGCCAATGCAACCTCATGCGAGGAAAATATGCAACCTCATGCGAGGAAATTTAAAAAAAAAAAAAAAAATTTACCCGGCTTGAGCATTTATAATGCTCCTAGCAAACCCAACGGCCTAATATCCGGCTTTTGGATCATGTGTCTACACACAGGGACCAGTAGTGACATTTATGTCATGAGGTCCTTTGTGTGAGAACATAGAAGACCACTACAATGACACATGGTGTCATTGGGTCTTTGTGTGTTGGGACATGTGGTTTTGACCAGAGCCGGGTTTGGGCCGGGGCCGATGCAACCTCATGCGAGGAAAAAATATGCAACCTCATGCGAGGAAATTTAAAAAAAAAAAAAAAAAAAAAAGATTTACCCACTGAAAACACACAATAACATTGGGAGCTATTAACGAATACTTTACGCAAGAGAACACAAATACTGGCAACCAAGATTCATAGAGACAAAATACGACAGGAAAAGATAATAGAATAAGCCGTCAAACTCGCAACTCTAATTGATAAAACAGCACCTCATATCATTACATTGCAGGAAGAACTAGAACAATATCAACACCATAGATTAAGAGGTGCCCTGTTACGGACAAAACTGAACACAATCACACAAGACATACCCAGCAAACAACACATGGCAATAGAACAAAACATACAGCGAAGCAAGCAAATAGGCCAAATAGTTGACTCACATGGAGACATACAAACGCAGGCACAACATATAGCACAAGCCTTTGAGGACTACTATAGAAATCTTTACACAGAAGAAGGAATACAACCACATATACAAGACACTTTTATGCAGTACATTAAGAAACTGAGCAGCAAAGATAAACAATCTCTTGATGCAGAACTGACCCTAGAAAACATAACATACGCAGTAAACGAAATGCAAAAAGGGAAGTCACCAGGACCAGATGGACTCACAGCTGAATTCTACCAACATTTCTTCCCCATGTTAGGCCCTCTCCTACTAAGGGTATATTCAGAATCTTTCGCGAACAAGGAATTTCTATCTAGTTTCAATCTGTCATACATCACTCTAATCCCTAAGGACGATCCGGACAAAACAAAGCTTAAAAACTACAGACCAATATCACTCCTCAACACCGACTATAAAATTGTAGCCAAAACCATAACAAATAAACTCTATCCGTTCATTGCTACGCTCATACACGAAGACCAACAGTGTAGTGTCCAGCACAAAACATTCATCAGCACTCACACTTCATAAGAGACATCATCACCTACACACATCAGAAGGATTGCCAGTCGTCAATCCTATCGCTAGACCAGGAAAAAGCCTTTGACAGAATATCCCACTCATACCTCCATAACACTTTACTACGCTGCAACATTGGTGAATACTTTAGAAAGTGGATTGAAATTATGTACACAAAACCTGAAAGCAAGGTTTTGGTAAATCATTCATTTACTGGGGCCTTTGGGCTAACAAGATCTGTTAGGCAGGGATGTTCCCTTTCTCCTCTACTCTATGTACTCGCTCTAGAACCACTGCTAGAGAAAATTAGACAATACAGTAACATCAGAGGCACTTTTATTCAAGGTAAAGGGGAACAAAAGATGCTTGCCTACGCAGACGATACTATCTTCTTTCCCCCCAATGATAGGTCTATACAAAATATTCTAGACACTTTCAAGCTTTTTGGTAAAGGTAGTGGGTCAAAATTAAACGTCCAAAAGTCTACAATTATGGGTATAGTCAGATGGAAAAACAAAGCAGATTTTCCCTTTGATTTAACTTCAACAACAAACATGAAACTGTACAGTATATACTTCCCATCTCACCCGAACCGCATACACAAAGTCACATGGCAGAACTTAGTCACATATACCACAAACACGCTTCATCGCTACATATACAAAAATACAACCATTTTTTCCAGAAGTGCAATAGTGAACTGCTTTATTATTCCAAAAATAATTTACATTGCTACAGGCTTTGATCTTCCACAATATACGGTGACAGAGATAAACAAGGAGATTAGGCGTTTTGTTTTTGGGCACACTTTATTTAGCATTAAACATCAAACACTCATGCAAGAGAAAAGATTCGGGTGAGTTGCCCTCCAGGATATAGGGACAAAGATAAAGGCACTTCGAATCAGACATGTAGGAAATATAATAAGAGACCCAGAACGACACACATTAGCCCATTACTACGTAGGGCTTAGACTTGCTAGACTGAGGCCACTAAAGAACAATGTCCCACACCATTACGGCACATTACCATACTTTTACAGGACATGCATACAAGCCATCAGAGGACACGAAATTTTAATTAACCAGAAAACAAACAAAATTTACAAACACTTAGTCAGGTTACAAGCACCACCTTTACACCTAAGAATTAAAAGAGGTTACAATTACTTTATAACAGATTACACTGAGATTTTTACCGATCTTCACAACAAAAGTATCGCACCAAAAGCCAGAGAAGTCACATATCGACTTTTATATAACATGACACCAACCACAGAAAGAGCAGCACACAGATTAAAACGAAAATCACGATGCAAGATGTGCCAGGCAAATGTACAAGAAAGTAAGGAACACATTTTCTATAAATGTAGTACAATTATACCAGCACAGAGAATCTTACAAGACATACTGGACACACATACGACAAAACAAAAAAACAGACATTTTCAAAGCCATCATGCTTAATTCAGTTCCCAAGACACTACCGGACATCAATATTAAATTAATAAATTTACTCTCGGAATTTCGTTTTATAATTTGGAAATGTCGCATTCAATCAGTATTTGAGTACAAAGTTATCCGCCCAGCCTTTCTCCTAAATTGGTTACTCCAGCGAGTGACGCTTATTTTAAAACATGTCCACTATCCCCAGCTACCTGTACCTCGACCTGCCAAATATTCTTAAATCCAAGCCTTTAGTTTATACGAAGGTCACTTTCTATTACCTTCCCCTTCCCCCACCCCTCATCTCACTGCCAATTCGTGGTATTCCATCACCTGTGTTTGTTTTTCCTACCTTCCCCACTCCCTTTAACACACTTCCTCATCCTCCCCCTCCTTTTCTACACACACAACGCTAAAGGTGAGGGACTCCATCACCCAATATTTTTACCTTAAGTACATGGGAGAGAGTGTATGCAAGTTAAAAAATTTTCATCCTCCCTTTTGTCATGTCCGCAGAGAGAAGCCTGCCTTTAAATTATTATTATTTTATTTTCTATGTATCTATTATCATTATTATTATTGTTGTTGTCATTATTATGTTTTACATTTTATTGCATATGTACATGTTTAGTTTATTTATTTTTATTATTCGGTTATTATAGTCACGAATGTTGTTGAAAATAGTGGCAAGTGTGTATGTAAGTGTGTGTTTGAGATCGATTGTATTTTATTCTCCATTAGGAATATTTTACAAACCGAGACAATCCTATTCTTTAACATTATTAAGGCCAAATTTAATTTTGCTCTATTTCATCTTGAGAAATCGAATGAACAAGCCTAATAACAAACGTAAGAGTACAAGAAAGAGTGTGTAAATGTGCAAGGAGTGAAAGTCATATTTTATTTTTATTTTTCATTTTTACATCTGCTAATTGCATTTTCATTGTTAAACGTAAATTATTGCTTTTGTTGTCAATGTTTCAATGCATATGTCTTTGTAAATTTCAAAGAAGCAATTCCCGCTCGGGCGGAGGGAAAAAAATAAAAAAAAATTCCGGAAGCAGCAAATAACACACACACACACATTGATCTTGATTATTTTATCAGAATTTCGGAATCAGGTTTGGTGTTTTCGGAATCTTGCCATGTTTAATCATCGTATTTTCAACGCTGTTTTATTTCTGCACATTTTTCGTCAGAAAGTTTTATCAATAGCCCCTGAGATGGTACCTCTTCCATAACGAGGCTGCCTTGATTCGTAAAACGACTCTTCCTTTCCCCAACGGCCCTCCCTCTGTCTCACTACCATCTCATTCTCTGTCTATTCTAAAATGTTGTTAGTCCGCTTTCGGCCTTCTGTGCCCCCTCCCTTCCCCAGTCCCCCTATCCTCTCAAGTATTTCAGTTCGGCTTTTTAAACTACTCATATATTCGCGGGAGGTTATGTTGACCACAGTTCTAGATGTCGTTAAAGTGTCAAGGTCTGACCTTGCCAACTGATCCCTAAGTGTGTTCGTAGGAAGTCTTTGACGCTTGTATTGTACTGCTCATACCTTTAAATTCAAGGGGAAAAAAATAATACTAAAAGGTGCAGTGAAATGTGCTTGTAATTGTGTGTATGTAAGCGTGCCCGAGTGTGTATAAATGTATATTTATATTTAACGAAATGTTCAATTTTTCTTTTTTCCATTATGAAATGTGAATAAAGGTTGTTGTAAGCGGTCACACACCGGGCCCACTTTCTCACTCTTAGATGCAAGCTGTTGGAACAAAAACAAAAGAAATATTAATGAACAAGCTCGATAATAACCAAAACTATCCACTAAGAAGTGTCTCTTTTCGGATCCCATTTATTTTCCTGGTACGGTATGCACTGGATGAACCAAGACTCTTTCTTTTGTCCCAGGGGACATCCTTTCAGATTACATTTCTCGGTCCAGCACGAATTTCTTTTAGCCAAGCTGGACCTGAGGTCTTGGTATCATAAATCAGCGAAATCGTACACCTGCTTTTAGCTAAAGTACATTAAAGTACACTTTGTTTTGAGTATTTTCCGACGAGACGGAAATCTTTCGCGACGGACTCTAAATTTAGGAGGTCTTTGACACCCCTGCAATTTTACGACTGTTGCTGTCATTTTCGACGGAGTCATCTGTCAAGTTATTTGCTTATGTTTGTATCATAAGTATAATTGTGTCTTTACCTGCGATGTCAGGTTGATTAGGGGTTGTCTTCCCTTGTTTATTCATTCATTGTGTTTGACCTGTAGGGTCAGAGGTTGACAGTTCGGCGTAGGCCTATGGGAAGGTTTTTTAAGCGGGAGTGAGATATACTTCCGGGAAGCCGGGAGGTCCTGTTTTTCTGAAGGGACCAAGAGTCCATTGTTTTTCGGGGAGAATCTTCGAAGTAACTGCTATGGCAGTTTTCCCCCAGTGAATCTCTGTGCGTCGGGATGACGACAGAATTCCTTGTGATGTTCTGAGGATTCATTTGCCAGGTAATACCGACCTTTATGCATTATTACGCTTTTCGGTGGCAGAACATGTAAAGGATTACCCAGGGTGAACAGCAGCTCACTGATCCGCCATTTCAGAACTTATATATTTGTGCTCGAGGTAGCCATCCAAGACTGTTAGTCTTATATTGTCCAGAAATCCAGTGACGAAGATATATTGTGGGAGCCGCAGATTGGCGGAACTTCTATCTACAATAAGTATTACTGCAGGGTTGATGATAACCTATTTAACAGAAGTACACGGCCGACGTCAGAACGAGGCCTGTGCTTCCGGCTATTATACTACAGCCTGATATGTGCAATTGGCGGGGAGTGCCAAGTTGCACCTATGTGTCATAGTAACTAAGGCATCTGACGCGTTTAGTCAGAGACGCCAAGGGCGACGCTACGAACTGTCATTACTGAAGAACTTTGCTATTGACCATGCACGTCTATTCTGATGTTTACCTTTTTGAATGCCAAATGTATACCTATCGATGTCAGGTCAGCATGACCTTGTTACACTGACTGTTCCTGTTGATATTATGTGTGTTCCCGTCAATAAATGTCTTGAAACATGCCTGCAGTGTCAAAGCATCCTTGATTACTGCATGTGAGAGTATGGGTTGCAGGATCTACATCTATACGAGCCTAAACACATTCGCGCCTTCATTCGCACCCACACTCAATTCATCATACGCTCGCACTACACATCTAACAATATGCATACTGTCTTGGGCCAGTGATCACCTCAACAAGAAAAAAAGACAGTTACATTTCTGGTGGACCAGTTACGTGGGCTCTTATGATACATTTCTTGTCGCCAATGTGGCCTAGAAACTTACATTTCTGATGGACCAGATCTGTGGGTTTAAAAAGAACAGAGCGAGCATTTGACATTATTGTTGACATTTATGGATCCAGAAATTTACATTCCTGGTTGGCTGTTACATGTATGATGTCTCCAGTTTTGTCGAGAAAGTACACATTACACTTTACAAAGTTTTGGCTACAACAGGACAGATATAGTTCATCAACGGTTGACCCAAATAAACAGTACGAGCATTTATATTATAATGCTACATAAAGCATAACAAGACACGTACTGTGAAACTACTACATTTGCTACGTGGCTGGTTGTTACACGTTTCATTCAACAACAGACTTTTCTAGGTCAGAGCATTCAAGCTACATTGTTGGAGGTCAAGTGTCTGTAAACAGTACGTGAAAATAGTAAACATTCAATGTGCAAGCCCTAATTTGAGAAGGTCATAGTAACTTTGGTTCGTGAATACCACTTTATGTTACAGTGGATTTGACGTTCAGTGCGCGTTTGACATTTCGTTTCTGTGTTCGCAAGGAGCAAGGAATTTATTTTAGTTTCAGCTGTGACTGAACTTGTTCTGCAACACATTGAAATTGATTGCTATATGTTTATGTCACCTCTACTGTTTTGTGTATTTTTCTGCGGGTTTTTCGGTTGGTGGGTCTTACGGTAAATATGCCACTTGATCGAGGCTTACTGTAAGCGTTCTGTAGGTGCAAATTTTCTTAATTTGGAAATTTGCTAGTGACAATTGGTCGCTATTGATGTTAGCTGTGATGTAATTGTACTTAACGTTGTTTTTGTAATATTTTGTCTGTTTTTCAGTTTTGATTTTCGATTTGTTTTGTTTGTATTCTGTAGGTCTCTCCTTTCTTGTGTATTTCTCTACACATTTTTGGTTAAAACAGTGTTGCCATTTGTATTGTTTTGTATCTTTGTCTTTGTATTTTTTTTTTGTTTGTACTACATTACTGTCATGCACAGTCTACATACACATACTTGGTCATGTTTTGATATTATTGATAAGGTAGACTCTTCATATAGAGTTTCTTAATAAAATATTATTATATAAGATATTTATACAAGTTCTTTGATAAAAGACTTGTTATCTACAAAGATTGAGACAAGGTGAAATACATATTCAAGTTCTTTATAAAAAAGACTTGTGCCCATAGTGAGTGGGATATAAGGGAATTTTTTTTCCACAGGTACTCAAGTGATTTTTTGGGTACATTATAAACAAGAGGAACATACAAAGTCTTTGTCTAAGACTAAGACAGTAAATAAAGTGAAGTGAGTATACAAGTCTAGCATTTCAGACTTGTCTCCCATTAAAGTGGGATAATTTAATATATTTGCTTCTGCAAGTTACTGATCTCAGTAGACAAGATGTCTACATTGGACTACTTTATTACACAAGGGAGAGCCCTTGATAAGACTGGTCAACAGTTAGAACAATGGGCTGTTGCTCAGTATGACAAAGCATTAGCTGCTGAAGAGAGAAGGGCTGCTGCAGAGGAAAAAAAAAAACTATGGCTGAAGAGAAGAGATTAGAAAGAGAAGCAGCTGCTGAACAAAAAAGGCTAGACAGAGAAGCTGATATTGCTGCTGAACAAAAGAAATTGCAGATGCAGGTGGAGGAAAGGAGATTTGAAGCTGAACAAAAGAGATTAGACAAAGAATCTGAACAAAGGAGATTAGACAAAGAAGCTGAACAGAAGAGATTAGACAAAGAAGCTGCTGCAGAGGAGAGGAAAGCTCAAGCTGCTGCAGAGGAGAGGAAAGCTCAAGCTGCTGCAGAGGAGAGGAAAGCTCAAGCTGCTGCAGAGGAGAGGAAAGCTCAAGCTGAGGCTGAAATTAGAAAAATGGAACATGAGGAAAGAAAACAGAAGATGGAACTTGATGAAAAACTCGCAACTTTGGAGTTAGAGAAATTGAAATTGGCGAGTACGGGTGCTCAGCAAACAACTTCGAGTACGACAAGGGAGTTTGTTAGTAGGATTAAATTGCCTCATTTCAATCCTTTAAAGGATGACGTAGCAGATTATCTAGATAGATTCCAATTTTTGTGCGATACGCATAACATAAAAAAGGAAAAATATGTTGAACAACTGATGCCATTTTTTACAGGTGACACAGTGACTACTCTTATGACAATAGACGAACATGAGAGGACTAATTATGATGTTGTCAGGGCAGCATTACTAAAAAAATATCAACTAAAACAAGAAGACTATCGTCTTCGTTTTAGGACAATGTTGCCAGAAAATGGAGTAGATTTCTCTGATTTTGTTACAAAGATACGTCGTACATTTACACGATGGGTTGAGTTGTCTCAGATTGAGAAAACATATGAAGGTCTAATGGACTTATTATTGCGAGATAAGGTTTTGTCATCTGTTAATGATTCTTTTCTTGCATTCCTTCATGAGCGTAAGCCTAAAAACTTAAAAGAAATGGAGGAATACTGTTGTCAGTATGCCACAGCACATCCCCATGCTACAGTTAGCAATTCTAAAGTGAAAGAAGGGTTGCCAGCTGCTTCGGCAACACCATATGGCCCTAATTTCAAAAAAAAATTTCAGGGTGCTCAACAAAATTGGAATAGGGGAAGTAATCAAAATTACACTCAGAAGCGGAGTAATCCAACACATGATGGTTCTTCGTCTATGCAGTGGAGACAAGATGGTAGTTCTCGTAATTTTAGTGGTAATAATTTGAGACACTTTCGCAAAGGTTATCCAAATAATAACTATTCAAATTTTCGAGGTAATCATTCTCGACTTCAAGATTATGACGATGGTGAATTTAGAAACCGGGATTCAAACCGGAATGATGATTACAATAGGCAATATGATAATAATTACAGGGGAAATGATAGTCGAAATAATTACAGGGGAAATGATAATCGAGGTAGACCTAGGTTTAACAAGAAAAGACCTTACCAACAGGCAAACTCTGCGCAACAAGAGTTTGATGGAGCCTGTAATACAGTAAATGATAGTGGTAACTCTAGGGCTATCACTGGTTGTGCTTTCGATTTTGGGAGAGCAACTGAATGCCCCCAATGCTTAACATTGTTTGACTCATCAACTATATCTACGCTAAGTTGTGGTCACCCTCTTCCTGCTCTACCTGCTACAGTTGCGCATGATGGGAGAGGATCTCTCATCTTAGATAAAGGTCTAATAAATGATAGGCTAGTCTCAGTACTTTTCGATTCGGGATGTACTACCGTCGGGGTTAAGGAGTCTCTGATAGATCCTTGCTGTGCCACTGGAAAAACAATCAAATGTGTTACATTTGGTGGTACTATGGAAAGCTATCCTACTGCTATTATTAGGATTGACACTCCTTTCTTCACAGGAGATGTCCATGCATGTCTTCTTCCTAATCCTATTGCGGATCTTATAATCGGTCGTATTCATGGGGTTAAAGAATGCACCCCGCAACAAATTTCTAGTTGGGAAGAAAAAAACATTCAAACGGTCAATGCAGTGGTGACAAGAGCTCAAGCTCTTAATCCCCCAACTTCATCTGATAATAGTAATGAAGTTGATAGCCAAGACGAGCACTTGATGATTTCCCATGACTCGTTTGTTAAACGTCAAGAAGAGGATCCTTCTTTGAAGAAATACTTCCTTCTTGCAAAGAAAGGGGATCCCAATCAAAATACGAATCACAAATCGTATATTACTATGAAGAATGGTATATTGGTACGAATGGTACAACACTCGGACAAGTCTATGCATTCGCAAATTCTTGTGCCTAAGTGTATGAGAGCCTTAATTCTTCGGCATGCACACGATTCTCAGTGTGCGGGACACATGGGTTTTTCCAGAACTAAAACTAGAGTCCTTGCGTCATTCTTTTGGCCATTCGTGAATAAAGACATCCGAATTTATTGCCGATCTTGCAAAATTTGTCAAGAGGTCAAGTCTAGGGGTCCGAGACATGCTGCTCCTATTCAGGCTGCAGATATTCCGATTCGGCCGTTTCAGAAAATGGCTATAGACATCATTGGTCCGTTCAAAATTAAGTCAGCCAGAGGACACCAATTTATCCTCACTTGCGTGGACATGTGCACGCGTTGGCCAGAGGCTATTCCTCTGAAGAGCATATCAACTGTCGATATCGCTGATGCTCTTTGGCTCGTATTTTCTCGTCTGGGATTCCCCGGAGAAATACTGTCGGATCACGGCACTCAGTTAATTTCGGACGTTATGTCTCAGGTAATGGCTACGCTAGACATTAAAAGGTCTCTCAGTAGTATTTATCATCCAATGTCCAATGGATTGGTAGAACGTCTTAACAGGACACTAAAGAACTTACTTGGCAAGATAACGGAGGATCATCCTGAAGATTGGGACAGGGTTTTACCTGCAGTCCTCTTTGCCTATAGAGAGGTTCCCAACGAGCATACAGGGTTTTCTCCTTTCGAACTTGTCTTTGGCGCGCAACCGCGCGGGCCGATGTCCTTGTTACACGATTTGATAACTTCCGATAATATTGACGATGATACACAATCGTCATATGAATATGTTATAGCTCTTAGAGAAAAGATTATCGAATCGTGCAGGTTAGCAACTTCATCTTCCGAATTTGCGAAAGAAAAAGCTAGGCGATTTGCTAATAAGAAAAGACGCCTACGTCAACTTTGTCCTGGAGACAAAGCATATGTCTTACTGCCCTCAAGAGAGAATAGACTTCTCATTTCTTGGAAGGGTCCATACACTATAGTCTCGAAAATTTCTGATGTCGACTATATTGTCGATGTGGATGGAAGGCATAAAGCCTTCCATATAAATATGCTAACAGAGTTTATTGAACGTCCAGACTATTTACAGCCTATTTTCCAGGCGACGGACGACTCTCCAGTCCAACATGGTCACATCTCATCCCTGTCTGTTATACAGGATGAGGAAACTATTTTTTCTGACGTGAACTTACCTCTTCCTGCGATTCCACTTACTTCAACGGAGTCGTGGAGAGACGTTACAGTCTCTTCCAACTTGTCTTTTGAGGAACAGCGTCAAGTATCCTCTACGTTACAATCATATCAGGATGTCCTTACCGACATTCCTGGACACACAGATGTCATACAACATGACATCATACTTACTGATCGTAATCCGATCAGAGTAAGACCATACCCGATACCTATTCATTTTCAAGCACAAGTCGAGAAAGAATTGGATGAAATGATTCAACTACAAATAATTGAACCATCCACTTCAGCTTATTCTTCGTCGATAGTTATTGTTCGAAAGAAAGACAATAACATACGTCTTTGCGTTGATTATCGCAAATTAAATCAAGTTACGAAGTTCGATGCTGAACCTATGCCGTTATTAGATGATCTACTTATTAGACTTTCTAAAGCTAAATTCTTTACTAAACTAGACTTGTCGAAAGGTTATTGGCAAGTCCCACTGACGGAACACGCCAAACCTCTCACTGCTTTTTCGACACCTAGGGGTCTGTTTCAATGGAATTTTATGCCTTTCGGGCTTATGAACGCCCCAGCGACTTTCGTGCGCATGATGCGACGAATTCTATCAGATCGTGCAGATGTCATTGCATATTTAGACGACATCTGTCTTTTCAGCGATACTTGGGAAGAACACTATTTGGGTCTAAAGGAATTGCTATCTACTCTACGTGAGCATAGTTTGACTGCTAAACCCTCTAAAGCTTTTGTTGGGTTTAGTGAAATTTCCTTCCTAGGTCATCGAGTTGGTCATGGTCTGTTGAAGACAGAGGACCAAAACATTTCAAAGATATTAAATATCTCGGTTCCGAAGACAAAAAAGCAAGTGCGTAGTCTCTTGGGATTGATACAATTCTATGGAAGGTTCATTGAGAATCTGTCCTCCATTATGGCACCACTTTCAACGTTATTGAAAAAAGGTTCTCCTAATATGGTGCGTTGGTCCCAAGAATGCCAATCTTCATTGGATCAGGTTAAGAATTTGTTCTCATCTCATCCTATCTTAAGACTACCAACGATTGATAAGACTTTTGTCCTTCGTAGTGATGCCTCTTCCACTGGGATTGGAGCGGCACTAATGCAGGAATATTCAGGAACTCTGCATCCTGTAATGTATATTTCTAGGAAGCTGAATGCGGCAGAAAGGAATTACTCGGTTTTGGACCGTGAATTGTTGGCTATGGTTTGGTCCATTCTTAAGCTACAAAGGTTCCTTCTGGGCGCGCATTTCTTTATGGAAACCGACCAAAAAGCTCTTACGGCTATGCAAAGTAAGGATTTGAAGAGCTCGAGATCTACTCGTTATGCTATTGCTCTTCAGCCTTTCCATTTCACGGTGCGAGCTATCCGTGGTTCGGATAATGTGATGGCGGACATATTGTCTAGATGCCCACATGATTCCAGTTAAATCTTGTGTCCTAGTTTTTCCTGATATATTTTCAGACTTAGGTCTGTCCTTAATATCATAATATGTTGTAATACAAATGTATTTGGATGATGTTTAGATAATTTAACAAATTTCATTTTGTCCATCCATCAGTGATATGTTGCTAAAATAGCATTGACATTTGTATATTGCTATGAGTATATTATTTAGTAATGTTTGATATATGATTGGTATTGCCAGCAACTTAGGTTTCTTGAATGGTATCCCTTAGTTTGTTTGGCTTAAAGGAAATATTTTCTCCTATGTTGGGAGATGATTTGTACCCTCTTCTATTGTACCTGATATTAGGTTCATTGTTTGCATGAGCACAGAAGTGATACTGGTGCTATCTTGCTCATGAACATATTAAAAAAAAAAAAAATGCATTTTTTTTTTTTTACAGGGGGGTGGTAGTAATGTTGCTGTCATTTTCGACGGAGTCATCTGTCAAGTTATTTGCTTATGTTTGTATCATAAGTATAATTGTGTCTTTACCTGCGATGTCAGGTTGATTAGGGGTTGTCTTCCCTTGTTTATTCATTCATTGTGTTTGACCTGTAGGGTCAGAGGTTGACAGTTCGGCGTAGGCCTATGGGAAGGTTTTTTAAGCGGGAGTGAGATATACTTCCGGGAAGCCGGGAGGTCCTGTTTTTCTGAAGGGACCAAGAGTCCATTGTTTTTCGGGGAGAATCTTCGAAGTAACTGCTATGGCAGTTTTCCCCAGTGAATCTCTGTGCGTCGGGATGACGACAGAATTCCTTGTGATGTTCTGAGGATTCATTTGCCAGGTAATACCGACCTTTATGCATTATTACGCTTTTCGGTGGCAGAACATGTAAAGGATTACCTAGGGTGAACAGCAGCTCACTGATCCGCCATTTCAGAACTTATATATTTGTGCTCGAGGTAGCCATCCAAGACTGTTAGTCTTATATTGTCCAGAAATCCAGTGACGAAGATATATTGTGGGAGCCGCAGATTGGCGGAACTTCTATCTACAATAAGTATTACTGCAGGGTTGATGATAACCTATTTAACAGAAGTACACGGCCGACGTCAGAACGAGGCCTGTGCTTCCGGCTATTATACTACAGCCTGATATGTGCAATTGGCGGGGAGTGCCAAGTTGCACCTATGTGTCATAGTAACTAAGGCATCTGACGCGTTTAGTCAGAGACGCCAAGGGCGACGCTACGAACTGTCATTACTGAAGAACTTTGCTATTGACCATGCACGTCTATTCTGATGTTTACCTTTTTGAATGCCAAATGTATACCTATCGATGTCAGGTCAGCATGACCTTGTTACACTGACTGTTCCTGTTGATATTATGTGTGTTCCCGTCAATAAATGTCTTGAAACATGCCTGCAGTGTCAAAGCATCCTTGATTACTGCATGTGAGAGTATGGGTTGCAGGATCTACATCTATACGAGCCTAAACACATTCGCGCCTTCATTCGCACCCACACTCAATTCATCATACGCTCGCACTACACATCTAACAATATGCATACTGTCTTGGGCCAGTGATCACCTCAACAAGAAAAAAAGACAGTTACAACGACCCATGGTATTTATGGGACTGTGAAAGTCCGAGATCCGTTGTTGTCAACTTCATTTTAAAACCGAGATAACTACACAGATATAAACACCATCACTCGAAATCGTAAACAGTAGCAGTAGAAAAACTGTTTGTGGATGTGTGTGTTTGTGTGTGTAATGGACTTTTTTTCACCTACTGCGAACAATTTTACAAACTGGAAAAAAAAAACACAAACGTCTTTAACCATTAGTTGAAGGCAAATTTAATTTTGCTCTGTTGATCAAGAGAAATTGAACAAGTATAACATATGTTGGCAGATACGAATGTGTGTGTGAAAAGAATTGTCTTTGTCTATTCGGGGATGCTTTTTTTTATTTTTGTTCGCCTGTGTTATTTTTTGTCGTCGTCCGTCCCCCCCCCCCCCCCCCCCCCCCCCCCCCCCCCCCCCCCCCGCCCCCCCCCCCCCCCCCCCCCCTCCCGTTATCACTAAAAGAATAAAGAGTACACTCTATATTTCCAATAAGTGGGTGTAAGGTTTTTTTTTCTCTTCCTTCTCTTTTTAATCGACACTATCATTACCAAAACATGTAAAATGTGTAACCCTGGAGTACTAGAAAGAGAGTGTAAATGAGTGTGTGCAAGGTGTGAAAGTAATTTTTTTATATTTTTACAGCTGCAAAGTGTATCTTCATTGTTATGCTTATGTTCAAACTATTATTGTCAATGTTTCCATGCATATGTTTTTGTCAATTTCAACGGAATGTGAATAAAGAGTTAAAAAAAATCCCAGACCTGAGGGTCTTTTGTATTTGGACATGCGCCCTAATATAACCGACTAGGTTGAACGGGACGCACCTCACCAAAACGAGGCAAAAGTTTTACATTAAAAAGTTGAATACTTCACGCCTTCCGACTTCTGAAGCAGACAGACGTATTTTTGCGAAACTCAAATTACACAAGGCTAATACGTCCTTTTTAGGACGAGACACTGTGAAGAAATTAATCGAACTACTCAGGTTTTCAGATAAGTTTAAATAATTTTTTATCTATCTTTAGTATTAGTATTAGCTTATTGCAGTTAGTTTTAGGTAACTAGGTAATTATTAGCTAGAAGTATTATTATAAACGCCACGTGGACTCACTTTTGGGAGATACGGCAGCCAGCTTGATAGACATAATGAAGATAAGTGGCGACTCCTTTTTAGTTTGATTTAAGTGTTAACTTATTGCATTTAATATCAAGTAATTGGTGACTAGTTAATTATCGCTTGGAATATTAATATACTTAGATACTTACTTAGTCGTTCCCCTTCTACCGTGAGGTGTAGAGGTTTGGGAGAGAGAGCTCCAGACTATCCTATCGGCTGTCTTCCTCCTGGCCTGGTTCCATTCTAGTCCTCGGCCCTTCAAAGATTGTCTAATGTTGTCCTCCCAGCGGACTCTGGGTCGTCCTGGGGGTCTGAATCCCTGGCTCTTTGTTTCCCATGCTTGTCGTGGTATCCGATCTTCTCCCGTTCTGCAGACATGGCCAAACCATCTAAGTTGGGACTGTTCTACTTGGGTCTGCAGGGGGTGGGATTTTAAGCCTTGACGTATCGTCTGGTTGCGGACCATGTCTCTTCTTGTTACTTCAACCACCTTCCTCAGATACCTCATTTCTGAGGTTTGGATCTGACTTTTGTGGGTTGTAGTCATTGCCCATGACTCGCATCCATATGTCAAGACTGGAACATAGGTGGAGCGGTATACAGCCATCTTCGTTTTCTTACCAACATCTCTGGTTGTGTGATATCTGGCAGCCATCTTTCTAGACATAATAAAGAGAAGTGGTGATCTCCTTTTTAATTTGATTTAAGTATTAGATTATTACAGTTAATATTAAGTATTAGGGGACTATTTAACTTCTTCTTCTTCTTCTTTGATCCTTAGCCGCCGACCGTGAAAGCAGTCAGTGGCCATTACGCCTCGTGGCGTCTTGTAGGGCAACAACAAATTGATTCCACTTTGCTCGGTCGGCGGCCATCCTTCGTACAGTGCCCCAACTCTGGTTCATTCTTTGCATCTCAGCCTCCACAGTCCTCCGCCAAGTTGTTTTTGGTCGGCCTCTCTTTCGTTTTCCTTCAGGGGTCCATAGCATAGCTGTTCTTGCGATGGCATCGGGGTCTCTTCTGAGGACATGTCCAACCCAGTTCCAGCGTCTGCCAGCTATGATGGTGTGCATGTCCTCTTGCTTGCTCCGAGTAAGCAGATCTTGGTTGGTGATGATATTCGGCCAAAAGATTCTGAGAATTTCTCTTAGGCATGTTGTGTGAAAAGAGGACAATTTCGACATTTCCTTCTCTGTAACTCTCCAGTTCTCCGCACCATAGAGAAGCAAAGAAAGCACACGGCTCTGATATAATCCTAATTTTGTGCTTGTGCTGTACTGAGAGGACTTCCAGATGTTGTTTAGACTAAAAAAGGCTGTTCTTGCTTTGTTCATTCTGTTGTTGATGTCTTTGCTTGCTCCGCCGTCTGGTGTTACTATGCATCCTAGGTATGTGAAGGTATCTGTCTGTTCCAGTTGCTGATTCCTTACTGATATGGGCTCAGGGTTGCTCACATTGAGCGTCATGACCTGTCTTCTTTAGGTTGATGTTCAAGCCAACCTGCTGGCTATACTTATTAAGTCTATCCGTTTTTTTCCTGGATGTGTTGATGTGAATGTGCTAGCAGTGCAATGTCATCTGCATATTCCAGATCTTTCAATGTAGAAAATGTAGTCCATCTTATTCCTCTTGGACTGCCATGGACTGTTGTCTGGCGCATCACCCAGTCTATGACTGTTAAAAATAGAGTGGTTGATAAGGGGCATCCCTGTCGTACTCCTGTCTTCACTTCAAAGGTTAGGTTGCTCTGCCCAACGCTACACGTAAAGTTGGCATAGAGGCTTTTTATGATTGACACTATGTAGCTTGGAATTCCGTAGGCCCTCAGTATTTTCCATAAACTGTCCCTATGTATACTGTCAAAAGCCTTTTCAAAATCAACGAAATTGATGTACATCTGTCTTTGCCATTCTGAGCACTGCTCTATAATGTTCCTGAGGGTAAATATATGATCTACACATCTTCTGTTCTTTCTAAATCCTGCTTGTTCTTTCCTCAGTTTGTGATCAACTGCTTTCGAAATTCTCTGAATAATTATCCTGCCTAGTATTTTGCTGGGAACTGAGAGAAGAGTTATTCCTCTCCAATTATTGCAGTCTGCAAGATCTCCCTTCTTGGGCAATTTGACAATTATTCCTTTTCTCCACTCTGTTGGTGTTGTCCCTGTTTTCCAGACTTGTGCAAATAGTGGTTCTAATAGTTCTGCTGCTAGCTCTGGGTCTGTCTTAAATAGCTCTGCATTTAAGTTATCATGGCCCGGAGCTTTTCCATTCTTTAACCCTTTGATTGCTATGATGATTTCTTCTTTTCGTGGGATGTCTGTATTAACATCTAGATTATTTTCAGCGTCAGGAACATTCAATTGTGTCTCTGGTGGTTCCTTATTCAGAGTTTCTCTGAAATGCTCTGCCCATCTTGTTTCCTGTCCCTCTACTGTTGTGATGAGATTTCCTTGCTTATCTCTTACTAATGTAATATTGTTTGCACCTCGTTTTCCACTGATAACGCAATACACGACACCATGGTGGACTTCCGGTGTCGTGTATTGCGGTTCGCACTAATGACCTGTCATTGAAACATCATTTTTGGTGATGCGTAGATGGCAGGGAGGATAGTGTGATTCGCTTGCATGGCTAGGCGGGGTTGTTACACAAAAGGTCCAGGGTTCAAATCCTGGGTAAGCCACTCATGTCTGTTGTTTTTCTGTTGTCTAGTGTTCTTCTTCTTTATTTCCTACGAGTGCCTGATAACATACCTTTATATTTGTTTCATATTAATTTACTGTTTACAGGCCTCGGGTTTCCCTCCCTTATGTGTAATAAATGTTTATACAATACCAAACCTACCCTCTGTCCTGTTCTCACTGTTCTAAGTCTACTATCATTTACTGGACACAGTATTAAGGTCCTTGTCTTGTTGGACTGGCCTATACTGCATGATAGGGAAACAACAGAAGTGATTGCGTCATTAATAGGCTAAACTGCCCATGGTGGACTTCCGGTGTCGTGTATTGCGGTTCGCACTAATGACCTGTCATTGAAACATCATTTTTGGTGATGCGTAGATGGCAGGGAGGATAGTGTGATTCGCTTGCATGGCTAGGCGGGGTTGTCGCACGGAAGGTCCAGGGTTCAAAACATACCTTTATATTTGTTTCATATCAAAGAATTCCTCCTTGACCTCTGCTCTCTCATCCTCATTTGGCCCATACACTATGACCAGGTTGACTATGGTTTCTCCTTCTTTTAGTTTTACAACCATAATGCGTTCCCAGACAAAGTTCCATCCCTTGATACTATCTTTTAGTTTTTGGCCGCAATGCAACCCACACCCCCTTTAGCTCTTTCAGATGGTGGTACACCACTGTATAGCAGCGTGTTGCCATCGAGATCCATGGCTCCTTGTCCCTTTTCCTTTGTTTCCGTAATAGCCAGGATTTCTAGTTTTGCTTTCCTCATCTCTTCCACCAGCTCCTCTTCTTTCCCATTTATACTTCTTGTGTTCCAAGTTCCATAAGTCGTAGTCCGTAGTCCGTTCCAGTTCGTCGCCTTTAGAATCAGTCCGGTTTTCTCTCTTATATTACTCGTAATCATAGTTTAAAGCAAACAGGTGATTGGCCTGTTGTGCCTTTGCATGGTGGAGGGGCTGCCTCCTTACGGCCTCCATGCAGGCCGCCCTCCTTCTTTTTCAGCCGGGCTAGGGACCGGCCTAGGCGGAGTTACTGTTGTTAACAAAAGAGTTAAATTCTACCTTGAAAAAAAATCAGTTAACCATGTTTACAAAAAACTTCAAAAACAAATAGACAAAGTTTCAGAGTGGAAGAAAAGTTGGGGCTTCCAAATTAATGTAAACAAAACAGTAGGGATAATATTCAGGAAGGGAAATTTAAAAAAAAAATCAATATAACCATTAAAGGACAGAAAATATGTACCTCCTCAACAACTATATTTCTGAGCATGACTTTAAATAAACAACTAAATTGGAATAAAGATATAGACAATTTAGTAAAACACTGTAGGGGACCCCTAAATATACTAAGGATAGTAAAAAGTAATGGATGGGGGGGGGGGGGGCCGGGCAGCAATAAAATAAGGCTTAGGTTCTACAAATATTTCATCAATGGGAAACTAGATTATGCCAGAGTAGTCTTTGACTCGGCTGCAGCTTCTAACAAAGCAAAACTAGACATAATTCAAAATGCAGCCATGAAAACCATTACAGGTGCATTTATATCAACACCAGTAGAAGCACTAGAAGTAGCTCTTGGCATACCGCCCCTTGGTCTAAGACGGAAAGAACTAAGATTAAATTATTGGATTAAAGTAGCACAAGAAGTGACCCACCCAGCACATAAAACATTTGTCAAAAACCAACCAAGTGTATGGGACGTCCCCTTAAATAAAGACAGATATCCAACAGGGTGGAGAACTATAGAAGATCTAACACAGTTCAAAGAACTGTCAAACACAATTAGTAATAGTAATAAATATAGAAGCACAATACCACCCTGGGAACTAAAAACGCCAATCATAGACTACTCACTTACTGAAACGATCAAACAAAACATAGAAGATAAGGAAGCCAAAACGATAAGTAGAAAGTTCATAAATCAACTTACAAAACAAAGTCTGGTTGTATACACCGATGGATCCAAGGGTGATAGTGGACAACTAGGTGCAGGAGTTGTGATACCATGTGACAAAACGTCTGAACATGCTCTTTTGTGTGATCTCTCACACTTCAGCCCTCCTGCAGTATCCTTACTTTTTCGTCCTTTTTCTCACTCATCGCTCTTATACTACTGGACAAAAGTTAAGGGCCGCCATTCAGTTTAGACAAGGTTTATATAATTGATTGGCAAACTGTAAAGACAATTGAAAATGTCATTAAAACTGAGCTCAGAGAAATGTGTATACATTTCTGTGTGCACTAGGTTAATTTTTTTTAAATGTCCAAAAACTGGGTCACTTTAACCCGCACGTGAAAATTGCCATTGTTGCTGCAAAAACTCGTGGTTTTCGCAACACGCCCCACTAGTTCAAAAGGTGAAAAAGTGAGTTGAATTTGAATGCACGTGGAAAATGATCATCGGTAAAGAGTGTTCACCGTTGGTATGCAATAAATCAGTATGACAAGTGGTCGAAATGATCACTGCATTAGCCATGCCACCAAGGAGAAGTCTCAGCACTGTAGACCGTGGTCGAGCCATGGCACGGATTCAGGATGGTTAATCTGTTCGTCATGTTGCAAGACGTTTAACAGTGTCCCTGATGCGTGATGCCATATGATGATGGATGGTATCCGCATGTCTGGTTTTGTGTAGTGTGCAGATGTGTTCAGTCAAACAATGTTCATACAAAAATAACAGGGCAATCCACATAGGACGTCAGTAAACTCACGACGTATAAAGCCAATGAAATACAGCAATAGACGGTAGACAGCATTACAATGATGAGTCAGATGCATGTTATATTTCATAGTGCTGTAAATATAGTCAGGTGAAAAACTCCATCCTTTTCTATAACAGCCAGGAGATAACCAGATGTATGAGATCAGTTCACTCTCCTTAGTCTGACTTCAGCAAGACAGACACGTCTGCTGAAGTATAAATAATGTCCTCAAAAATATCCTCTAGATAATAAAGGTTTTCCAAACCTAGTTCATTTAACAAAGTAGCAAGTAATGGTCCTTGGGACATGCATCAACCGATGCAGTACAATACAGCGACATGTGAGCTGGGAAAACATCTCGTGACGACGACTTTCGAAGACAGGCTATGAATCGAAATCGCTCACGACCCAAAATCGATAGAGTTAATGAAAAGTCAATTTACCTTGCCTTCAGGAAATACACAGAAATATCACGCCTCCCGACATGTGGGAAACACTAGAGGTATTATCTCGAATAAACGAAATATCCATTAAGAGGACTACACATCCCTGACAGAACAAAAAAAATAGCGGAGATCCCCTCTTCAACGAGGCATCTCTTTCGCCATTCAAATCGCTCACTCCACTAGTGGTGGGCGGAAACCGATCGACCAAAAAACAAGACCAGTCATGCGCAGTCCAGCGCAAAAAAGACCACAGCTCAAAACTTAACTGCATTCAATACCAACGCGGGAAGACAAATGCTTACCGAGAAAAATGACTATAAATTTCAAGCAGTTGTTGCCCTTGCGTTATAAAATAGATATTGTAATAAAACGATGTTGCGAGAATTTATCACGCAACATATCACCACCTCCTCCCGATAAAAAAAAAAAATGTGGAACATATTTTTTTTTTTAAAATATCAAAGAGCATGCGATAAGCGGCTCAAAACGCACGAATTATGCGCTGATAATTAATTAAATTGCCTAACATGAGGCTAAATATAGAGTGTCTGGTGAGGATATACCTCAACAGAAAAAATAAATATGTCTCAAAAAATATTCACATCGGGGAGGTGTCACCAACACACATCACGTTAGCATGTAAACACAATATACGTATGCAAGTTACCATAATCATCATTAAACAGCATACTCTAATATTGTCTTTAAAAATGGATGTACAAATCTGATAGGAAAATTTAAATAGTACATTCTTTGACATGTAATGACATAAGTACATAGTAAAGTTAAACTACATGACGATCCAGGACATATGCTCTGGTATTCCGAGGGTAAGTACACAATCTAGAACTCGTCATGCTTGATACTAGTAAGGTAAGTCCTCAGCTCAACAATGACATTCTGAGAAAGTACAAGCAATATAATGCTAATTAATAACTAATATGCTTCATAAGGTACAATACATTATTAATAATTGTGGCTGTTTAGTAAACTAACGGCCCTTATATTAACTACTCAGTCCTCCTCTATCATCTTAAAAAAAACGAACAGAAGAAGATGACAACAAAGCACGATAGTGTGTACATATAAAGTAAGTACAGATGTGCTAATCTATTGTAGAAATATAGGTGTGTTATGACTCTGTAATATATGGAAATATAGGACAGAAGTATTAGTTGGAGTCATGTGGGCATCTAGACAAAATGTCAGCCATCACATTATCCGCACCACGGATAGCTCGTACCGTGAAGTGAAAAGGTTGAAGAGCTATAGCATATCGAGTGGATCTCGAACTCTTCAAATTCTTAGTCTGAATAGCTGTAAGAGCTTTCTGATCAGTCTCTAGAATGAAATGTGCGCCCAGGAGGAATCTTTGTAGCTTTAGAATTGACCAAACCATCGCTAACAACTCACGGTCTAAAACCGAGTAGTTCCTCTCTGCCGCATTTAGTTTTCTAGAAATGTACATAACAGGATGCAGAGTATTTGCATATTCTTGCATCAGTGCTGCTCCAATCCCAGTGGATGAAGCATCACTCCGAAGAACAAAAGTCCTATCAAGAGTAGGTAATCTTAAGATGGGAGGAGAAGAAAATATATTCTTGATTTGGTCTAGTGAAGATTGGCATTCTTCAGACCAACGGACCAGATTAGGCGAACCTTTCTTCAACAATGTTGAGAGAGGTGCCATGATCGAAGATAAATTTGGAATAAATCTCCCATAAAATTGAATTAAACCTAAGAGACTCCTAACTTGTTTCTTCGTTTTAGGATCAGAGATGTTCAGTATTTTGGAAGTATTGTGGTCTTCTGTCTTCAAGAGACCATGACCAACACGATGACCCAGGAAAGAGATTTCACCAAAACCAACAAAAGCTTTAGAAGGTTTCGCTGTCAAATTATTCTCACGTAGAGTGGACAGTAAGTCATATAACCCTAAATAGTGATCTTCCCAGGTATCACTGAAGAGACAGATGTCATCTAAGTATGCGATGACATCCGAACGATGTGACAGAATTCGACGCATCATGCGAACGAAAGTGGCAGGGGCGTTCATGAGACCAAAAGGCATAACATTCCATTGAAATAGACCCCTAGGTGTAGAAAAAGCAGTAAGAGGTTTGGCATGCTCTGCTAAAGGCACTTGCCAATAACCTTTAGACAAGTCAAGTTTAGTGAAGAATCTAGAATTAGAAAGTCTAATCAGTAGATCTTCTAACAAAGGCATCGGTTCAGCATCGAACTTTGTGACCTGATTCAATTTGCGATAATCAACACAAATTCGTATGTTCTTATCCTTCTTCCGGACAATAACCATGGAAGAAGAATATGATGAAGTCGATGGTTCAATTATATTTAATTGAATCATTTCATCCAATTCCTTTTCCACTTGCGACTGAAAATGTATAGGAATAGGATAAGGCCTAACCCTAATTGGATTATTGTCGGTAAGAATTATGTCATGTTCTATGACATCTGTGTGTCCAGGAATGTCAGTGAGAACATCCTGAAATGTTTGTAACATCGACGAGACTTTTCGATGTTCGTCACCAGAAAGATTAGGAGAAACAGAAACGTTTTTCCAAGATTCCGTGGAATGTAATGGAACCACTGGAAGGGGGAAATTAACATCAGAGAAGGTAGATTCCTCATCCTGTATGACAGACAGGGATGAATAATGACCGTGAGGTGCAGGAGCATCATCCGTTGCCTGGAAAATAGGCAGCAAATAGTCCGGACGTTCGTGAAATTCCGAAAGCATGTTTATGTGGAAAGTTTTATGCTTTCCATCAATATCGACCACATAGTCAACATCGGAAATCCGAGAGACTATTGCATACGGACCTTTCCATGCAATAAGAAGTCTATTTTCCCTACTGGGGAGTAGGACGAATGCTTTGTCACCTGGACAAAGTTGTCGTAGACATCTATTCTTGTTAGCAAACTGTCTTGCCTTCTCTTTAGCAATTTCTGATGAAGCAGTTGCTAGCTTACATGCCTCAATGATCTTTTGTCTAAGAGCAATGACATACTCATATGAGGATTGAGTTTCATCGCTAATATCATCGGCAGTGATGAGATCGTGTAATAAAGACATAGGGCCGCGTGGACGCGCGCCAAAGACAAGTTCGAAGGGAGAAAATCCTGTGTGTTCATTAGGGACTTCTCTATAGGCAAAGAGAGCCGCGGGTAAAACCCTGTCCCAATCTTGAGGATGATCTTCAGTTATCTTACCAAGCAAAGTCTTGAGCGTTCTATTCAGACGCTCAACTAACCCATTAGACATAGGATGGTAGATACTACTGAGAGATCGTTCAATATGTAAGGTAGACATTACCTGTGACATAGTGTCAGATATGAGTTGAGTGCCATGGTCTGACAATATTTCTCTGGGGAACCCCAAGCGAGAAAATATCAACCAAAGAGCATCTGCGATATCTGTAGTAGATATGCTCTTAAGAGGAATAGCCTCTGGCCAACGTGTGCACATATCGACACATGTAAGGATAAACTGATGTCCTCTGGCCGACTTGACCTTAAAAGGGCCAATAATATCTATGGCCATTTTTCTGAAACGGACGAATAGGAATATCAGCAGCCTGGATAGGCGCAGCATGTCGTGGTCCTCTAGATTTGACCTCCTGACATACCTTGCATGATCGGCAGTAAATACGAATGTCCTTATTGACAAAAGGCCAAAAGAAAGCCGCAAGGACTCTCGACTTCGTACGGGGAAAAACCCATATGTCCAGCACATTGCGAGTCATGAGCATGTTGTAATATTTGCACTCTCATGCTCTTGGGAACAAGAATTTGCGAATGTGCCGACGTAGTCGAATCTTGTACCATACGTACAAGTACGCCGTTTCTCATTGCAATCCAAGATTTTCTATTTGTATCCTGATTCGGATCACCTTTCTTCGCAAGAACGAAGAATTTTTTTAAAGAAGGATCTTCTTCTTGCAATTTTATGAAAGAGTCACGAGTGATTACTAAGTGACTATCTTGGCTATCAACTTCATTATCACTATTCAGTGAAGTTTCGGGTGTTTGTAGAGCTTGTGCTCTTGTAACTACTGCATTTGTAGCTTGCATGTTATTATCTTCCCAAGCAGCAATCTGCTGTGGGGTACACTCCCTAACTCCGTGAATACGACCAATAATAAGGTCCGCAATAGGATTAGGTAAGAGACAAGCATGCACATCTCCAGTAAAGAAAGGAGTGGCAATGCGAATTACAGCAGTAGGATATTTTTCTAGAGTGCCGCCAAATGTGACACATTTAATAACCCTTCCTGTAGCACAAGATGGATCTACAAGCGATTGTCTAACACCAATAATGGTGCATCCGGAATCGAAAAGTAGTGAGACCGGAGTATCATTAACAAGACCCTTATGTAGAATTAAAGAACCCCTCCCGTCATGCGCAACAGCAGCAGGAAGAGCGGGAAGTGGGTGACCACAACTCAAAGTAGTTATGGTACCCGGTTCGAATAAAGTACTGCATTGGGGGCATTTGTTTGCTCTCTCAAAGTCAAAAGCAGAACCAGTGACAGCGTCAAAGTTTTTACTATCAACAACATGATTACAGGCTCCCTCAGTTTCCTGTTGTACAGCATTAGCCTGCTGATATCTCTTTTTTTGTGTTGAGATCTACCCCGACTATTATTACCTCTGAAGTTATCAGAGTTATTATTATCTCTGCAGTTATTATTGTCTCTATTGTAATTGTTATCCTGGTTCGAATTCCAGTTTCCACGATTACTATCATGTTCACATTGATGCGAACATCTATTTGTTTGGTTCTGAGGTCTTCGGCAGGAATAACCTCTATTACCATATCCTCTTTTGAAATGCTTATAATTATTAGGGTGATAGTAACGAGTACTATCAGGTTGTCTCCAATTCTTCGAAGAAGAATCACCATGAAATTGATTTCCATGATTTTGACAGAAATTACCGCTACTCTTTCTATCAAAATTTTGTTGGAATCTACGAGCAAAGTTTTGGCCATACGGAGCTGCCGAAGCAACTGGTAAACCTTCTTTCACCTTAGAGTTACCCATGGTTATGTGTGGGTGCGCAGTTACGTATTGGCAACAGAAATCTTCCATTTCTTTTATTGTTTTAGGTTTACGTTCATGAAGGAAAGCAAGGAAAGACTCATTGACAGACGACATGACTTTGTCTCTAAGTATTAAGTCCATAAGTCCTTCATAATTTTTTTCCGTCTTAGATAGTTCAACCCATCGTGAGAAAGTAATGCGTATTCTTGCAATAAACTCGGAGAATTCAACTCCATTTTCAGGTAACATGTTTTTAAATTGTAGACGATAGCCGTCTTCGTTAAGCTGATATTTCTTTAACAAAGCGGCCCTGACAACCTCATAATTGTTCTTGTCAGGTTCATCCACCATATTTAATATACTTAGAGCTTTACCTGTCAGTATCCCTGATAACTGATAAACATATTTTGCTTTGTCTATGTTATGAGCTGTACATGCTTGTTCAAATCTGTCCAGATAGAACATTATGTCATCACTGGAAGGACTAAATGTTGGTAACTTAATCTTAAAAGTATCATTATTAGCCTTACCAGAAGATGAACCCTTGTTTGAATCATTACCATTACTCATGCTCGTCAATTTCAATTTTTCCAACTCTAAAGCTAAGACCTTTTCTTCATGTTCCATTTTTGCTTTCTCTTTCCTCTCATCAGACTCTCTCTGTAATCTTCTTTCCTCAGCCTGAGCCTCTTTTTGAAGTCTTTCATTTTCAGCTTCTTTTTCAAGTCTTTTATTTTCAGCCTCTTTTCAAGTCTTTTATTTTCAGCCTCTTTTTCAAGTCTTTTATTCTCAGCCTCTTTTTGAAGTCTTTCAGCTTCTAGCTGTAGCTGGAGTTTTCTCTCCTCAGCTTCTGATTCCCTTTTTTGTTTTTCCATTTCCATTTGGAATCTTTTTTCATCCACCTGCATCTGCAGTTTCTTTTGTTCAGCTTCCATTGCTTTATCATATCGAGCAGTTGCAAATTCTTCTAACTTATCACCAGTCTTCCCAAGCAATTTACCCTGCTCAATAAAGTGCTCAAATGTAGACATGTTGTCTAACATATGAGTCCAAAACCTGAAATAATTAACTAATTTATTTCAAACCTAAGTGTAACAAGTCTTAATTAAGCACTTGTATATTCACATCACATTATATTATCCCAGTCTCTGTGGGAAACAAGTCTCCAATCAAAGAACTTGTATATGAAATATCAGCACTCAATTCTTGATCATAAGTGCACTTCTCATTCAATAGTGCACGACACTATTCATCATTCATTTATCATCAGTGTAGTAGTAACAGTGCATTAGCATAGCCCATTAACTAATTACTATAACTGTAAACAATGACTATGTAAACACATGCAGAATGTAAACATTGAAAATGTAAACAATGCAAACAATGTAAACAATAACAATGTAAACAATAACAAAGATCAGCAACAATACAAAAACGTTCGCAGAAATCAACTAAAAATAAAGCAGAAATTAATGAAATATCACAAAAAATGTGACGATATCTGCGCTATAATTAAACAAAATACATGACACCACAGTGTATAAACAAAAATGTTGTATGAAACTAAATTATAGACAAGAGTAGGCTAACAAATACAAACAAATCAAAACAAAACTAAAGAATGCGAAATAATAACGAAAACAATATTAAAACATGTCATCACAGCTAACATAAATAGCAACAGAAGTCGCTTAGCAAAATTCCAGTATCGGAAATTTGCAAACCCTACAGAAAACGCTCACAATAGACGACCTCTATGACGTGGCATAATCTAACGGAGACACCACCCAACCGAGAACCCGCTGAAATATAAACATATAAATATACAAATAACATATAGACATATAACATATAGAATGAGATGATACACAGAAGACTCAGCAGAAGTATAAGGGCACAGTTTACATACAAACAGGCCACTTAACTTATAGGCTTCCAATCGTAGAACAGCAGAAAAAACGGATGTCAATCAACGTCCTAAAGAGCGAAGCTCCAACGATGATGGCACATCTGAACTGCTTCCACTGCTAACACGATGGTACAAGAGCTTCTGAAATACTGTGTGTTGAGTTGTTTCGGCACTTGACCTTCTAATCCAAAAGTAAGTTGATGGAAATCGGTACTTGGCCTTCTTCAGAAAACAACCCGTTTCAACCGGCACTTGACCTTCAAAAAACGACAGCACTGGAACCTTGACAGCAGCAACTTGCTTGACTTGCGTAAAAGATAACAGCAGTCCGAGTTATCCGGCAACATGTAACAACGCCGGGTACTGTCAAATTCTTGTTTCCGTCAAAAAGTTGAAATTTTGACTTTTACCGGGCAACGCCGAGTACTTTGAAAATTTTGAAGATGTTGACTGTATTGAAGAATGTTAATTTCTTGAAGGATGCTGATGAATTCTTGTTGAAAATGAAGTGGGTAAGGGACCCCGTGTTTGCTGGTACCAGAATCAAACCAGCTTATGGCCACCAAATGATGCGTGATGCCATATGATGATGGATGGTATCCGCATGTCTGGTTTTGTGTAGTGTGCAGATGTGTTCAGTCAAACAATGTTCATACAAAAATAACAGGGCAATCCACATAGGACGTCAGTAAACTCACGACGTATAAAGTCAATGATTCTTGTAACAGCCGTTGACGTTTTTCTTCATTATTTATTGTGGACGCCACAGTGACAAAATGGTTACGCGAATATGTAGGCACATCAAACAGTCATTATCACAGCAACATTCAATACAGCAATAGACGGTAGACAGCATTACAATGATGAGTCAGATGCATGTTATATTTCATAGTGCTGTAAATGTAGTCAGGTGAAAAACTCCATCCTTTTCTATAACAGCCAGGAGATAACCAGATGTATGAGATCAGTTCACTCTCCTTAGTCTGACTTCAGCAAGACAGACACGTCTGCCGAAGTATAAATAATGTCCTCAAAAATATCCTCTAGATAATAAAGGTTTTCCAAACCTAGTTCATTTAACAAAGTAGCAAGTAATGGTCCTTGGGACATGCATCAACCGATGCAGTACAATACAGCGACATGTGAGCTGGGAAAACATCTCGTGACGACGACTTTCGAAGACAGGCTATGAATCGAAATCGCTCACGACCCAAAATCGATAGAGTTAATGAAAAGTCAATTTACCTTGCCTTCAGGAAATACACAGAAATATCACGCCTCCCGACATGTGGGAAACACTAGAGGTATTATCTCGAATAAACGAAATATCCATTAAGAGGACTACACATCCCTGACAGAACAAAAAAAATAGCGGAGATCCCCTCTTCAACGAGGCATCTCTTTCGCCATTCAAATCGCTCACTCCACTAGTGGTGGGCGGAAACCGATCGACCAAAAAACAAGACCAGTCATGCGCAGTCCAGCGCAAAAAGACCACAGCTCAAAACTTAACTGCATTCAATACCAACGCGGGAAGACAAATGCTTACCGAGAAAAGTGACTATAAATTTCAAGCAGTTGTTGCCCTTGCGTTATAAAATAGATATTGTAATAAAACGATGTTGCGAGAAATAGCATGGTGAAGTCTCTAAGACGCCACTCCCCTATGGCAGTATTTGCTACGAAAGTATTTGCTATTCTTCTTCGTTGATCCTTAGCCGCCAACCGTCAAAGCAGTCAGTGGCCATCACGCCTGGTGGCGTCTTGTAGGGCAACAACAAATTGATTCCACTTTGCTCGGTCGGCGGCCATCCTTCGTACAGTGCCCCAACTCTGGTTAATTCTTTGCATCTCAGCCTCCACAGTTCTCCGCCAAGTTGTTTTTGGTGGCCCTCTCTTTCGTTTTCCTTCAGGGGTCAATTGCATTGCTGTTCTTGTGATGGCATCGGGGTCTCTTTTGAGGACATGGCCAACCCAGTTCCAGCGTCTGCCAGCTATGATGGTGTGCATGTCCTCTTGCTTGTTCCGAGTGAGCAGATCTTTGTTGGTAATGGTATTCGATCAAAAGATTCGGTGAATTTTTCTTAGGCATGTTGTGTGAAAAGAGGACAATTTCGGCAGTTCCTTCTCTGTAACTCTCCAGCATTCCGCTCCATAGAGAAACACAGAAAGCTCACAGCTCTGATATAATCCTAATTTTGTGCTTGTGCTGTACTGAGAGGACTTCCAGATGTTGTTTAGACTAAAAAAGGCTGTTCTTGCTTTGTTCATTTTGTTGTTGATGTCTTTGCTTGCTCCGCCGTCTGGTGTTACTATGCATCCTAGGTATGTGAAGGTGTCTGTCTGTTCCAGTTGCTGATTCCTTACTGATATGTGCTCAGGGTTGCTCACATTGAGCGTCATGACCTCTGACTTCTTTAGATTGATGTTCAAGCCCACCTGCTGGCTATACTTACTAAGTCTGTCCGTTTTTTCCTGGATGTGTTGATGTGAATGTGCTAGTAGTGCAATTTCATCTGCATATTCCAGATCTTCCAATGTAGAAAATGTAGTCCATCTTATTCCTCTTGGACTGCCATGGACTGTTGTCTGGCGCATCACCCAGTCTATGACTGTTAAAAATAGAGTGGTTGATAAGGGGCATCCCTGTCGTACTCCTGTCTTCACTTCAAAGGTTAGGTTGCTCTGCCCAACGCTACACGTAAAGTTGGCATAGAGGCTTTTTATGATTGACACTATGTAGCTTGGAATTCCGTAGGCCCTCAGTATTTTCCATAAACTGTCCCTATGTATACTGTCAAAAGCCTTTTCAAAATCAACGAAATTGATGTACATCTGTCTTTGCCATTCTGAGCACTGCTCTATAATGTTCCTGAGGGTAAATATATGATCTACACATCTTCTGTTCTTTCTAAATCCTGCTTGTTCTTTCCTCAGTTTGTGATCAACTGCTTTCGAAATTCTCTGAATAATTATCCTGCCTAGTATTTTGCTGGGAACTGAGAGAAGAGTGATTCCTCTCCAATTATTGAAGTCTGCAAGATCCCCCTTCTTAGGCAATTTGACAGTTATTCCTTTGTTCCACTCTGTTGGTGTTGTCCCTGTTTTCCAGACTTGTGCAAATAGTGGTTCTAATAGTTCTGCTGCTAGCTCTGGGTCTGTCTTAAATAGCTCTGCATTTAAGTTATCATGGCCCGGAGCTTTTCCATTCTTTAACCCTTTGATTGCTGTGATGATTTCTTCTTTTCGTGGAATGTCTGTATTAACATCTAGATCATTTTCAGCGACAGGAACATTCAATTGTGTCTCTGGTGGTTCCTTGTTCAGAGTTTCTCTGAAATGCTCTGCCCATCTTGTTTCTTGTCACCTCTGCTGTCGTGATGAGATTTTCTTGCTTATCTCTTACTAATGTAATATTGTTTGCACCTCGTTTTCCGCTGATGAATTTAGTTATTTTGTATACTGTGCTTTGTTCATTTCTCAGTGCTGCCTCTTCTGTCTGTCTTGCAAGATCGTCTAGGAAATTCCTTTTGTTGGCTCGGGTTTGACGTTTAACTTTTTTGTCCATCTGACTGTATTGTTCGCTATATAGTTGCTTTAACCTGGGGGACTTCGCTTCGGTTTTCTTTCTTTTCTTTTCATTTCCTTTCTCATCGTTATGGTGTTTAATGTTTCTGATGTTATCCAGTCTTGCTTCTTCCTTTCCTGGAATCCCAAGCATGATTTGCTGCTTTCCTTATATATTATTGAAATGGTGTTAAATTTCTGGTCTATATCATCAGTCAATGTCTTTTTCTGACTTTTGGCAAACTGATATCGCTTCTTTTTATATCAGCTGCAAAAGCTTTTCTGGTAAGGGGGTCCTTCAATTTGCTGATGTCAAACCTTTTCTGTGTTGTTATAGATGGTCCAGCCGTTCTTAGTTTCACTTTCAGTTTTGCTACTACTAGATGGGAATCACTTCCCACATCTGCACCTCTTCTTACCTTCACATCTTGTAATGCATGTCTCCATCTACCATTAATCATGATGTGGTCTATCTGGTTTCTGTCCCGACCATTTGGTGATTCCCATGTTAATTTGTGAATTTCTTTGTGTGGGAAAAGTGTTCCTCCAATGACCAGGTTTTTAATGCTACAGAAACTTATTTATAACCATTTTCGTTTGCTGTTCCGCTGCCGCACTTCCCCATTACTCTTTCATTATATGTATTGTGTGTTCCAACTTTCGCATTGAGGTCTCCCATTACTATGATAAGATCATATCTAGGTGTGTCTTCTATTTCTTTCTTCAGTTGTTGATTGAATTCATCCTTGACCTCTTCATCGCTGTCATTCATTGGTGCGTAGCATTGTATTATTGTAGTGTTGGTGAATCTCCCTCTCAATTTTATTCTTATCATGCTGTTGTTGATGAGTTTCCATTCCAGCATCGTATTCTTGTTTCACGTTTTGCGGTCAGGACGTCTGTTTTCGTGTCAGTGGCTTCCTTTCGGCTTTTACCACTGGCAGCATACGAGCCTCAGACTCCGGAGGCCGTCCCGCAGCACAGTTTGTTCATTTGTTGTCGTTTCCGTAACTTCATTTCTTTTTACATTACAGGGGTGTCAGCCCTATTCTAAAACCCCCAACCTGGAGGACCAGGGTGTCTGCTTTAGTCTAACCCCTGCCCACGCAAATCTGTCCAGCTAGGTAGAACCTTCCAGTAGTAAAACTCCCGCTGGCATAGCTCTGGTGGTAATCAGGGTACGCAATCCGCCATACCTCGACAAGGTATTGACACCTGTGCTATAGGGCTGTCTTTATCTTGTTTGCCACTCCTCAGACGTGTTTACGTTCCGCCAGCTGAACTGTGGTATTATCGTAACAATACCCAGTCGTCAGACCGGTCACCCGCTTATCGCATAATCCGTCTGACTACATGTGGAAACGTGTCCGTCAAGCATTTGACCCTATTGGAAAGCGGCTGATCGTGTTGACACAAGCTTATATGAAAGAAGACAACACGGTCTGACCAGACATCTGTCTGGCGGAGGCACGCAGATAAAGGGGATAATTAGATACTATGTCGGGATAAACATCTGGGCGGTAAACATTACGCCAGGAAAACAGAGGGTCACATTATTATGATAAACAGAGGTGCGCCGGAAGTCTTATGTAACGATTTGACATCACTGTTGTAAGAGGCCACTCGTGTATATTAAATTTAATATTTTAAAACACTCGTGGGATGAGTAATGAAAAACTTCCCCACACAAACACTGCTAGATTGGATTGGTTCGCCAGAATCTACTATGATTTGGTTGGAACTTTCGGCGGAAACACAGCTGAGATTTGAAACTAAGGATGGTGAGATATAATCTAACAAATTCGGAGTCACAGCACATAACACAGAGAGACTGCATCGCAGCGTTAACTAATCACCTCCTTTATGCCAGAAGAAAGAGGATAGGACTTACAATTCCACACCTATAAATACCAGAGGGAGTATTGGTGTGGTGAAGTGGGATGTTATAAATATTTATAGGGGACTTAGTGTACTGACTGAGATCAGCTGTGAAGGTATATATATCTAATAAGAGTAGTGTATTATATATAACCTTACTTGCTGCCACATATGTATACCTCAGAATTATTCTGGAATAGTGTGATGACTACGTTATATGTCTAGGGTATGTGTATGATGAAGTGTAAGTCAAAACAACAACAGACAGATAAACAATTTAATTTATTCCACTACACTTGACAACACTGTGACACTCACATACATAAAACACTCTACAAGGATATCTTAAAGGAGTCACTGATAACTTTTCAAATAACAATATGTATTCATTGCTGTCATGAATGAATATGTGTCCTGATTCAAATACAAAGGGAACCAGGAATCACAATCAATTTTAATTACAAGTTATAAGTACAGAATTTATCAATATGAATATTGTAGTGACATATATTATTAAAAGTATCCTATGTGTGTCAGTTGTGTAGTAGTAATATGAGGTAATACTGGTTTTGTTTTGTTCAAGCTCTGTTGGTATTTGTCATCATGACTTCAATAGTTTGTCTTTATTGGAACTAGTATTGGAGATGTTCTCAGTTCCTGATATTAAAACAATTTAATTCCCCTCTTAATGTTATTTTTACAATGTCATTTTAAGATGGGGGTACATAATGTTGAGCTCAGCTGGCCACATCAGCTTATCTTGCGTGATGGCGGCAGGAAAAGACTCCTCTGCTCGATTTCTCCCCTGGGCTCTGGAGACACCTCACTGATAGCTAAATGGACCAAGGAGTATGCTGTCCGACTCTGGATTCAGCAAAGCTCTGACCAGGTGCTGCTCAATAACTGTAAGACCACGGTCCCTGAAAACAAGAAGGATGTACCTTCTACGTCATAACTAATTTATACTCTCTTTTTACACTGAGCACAATACATCACAAACATTGAGTTCAGAGCGTTAGGCCAACTGTCAGCTTCATCTGAAATACTTTATACCAGTATTTCCCTCCCTAATGGTTACTACGCCTCTGCAATTCCAGCATTATTTCTTTCTAGTCAATCATCTAGGTGTCAGTGTACTGTTTGGCCATTCCATGCCGTTTTACTTTCCTCCGACACCCCTTACACGCGTGATGACAGCAATTGTGTATCGCGCGACGCGTGTTTAGTGTTCGTTCGTTTTGGTAACGTAGTATAATTAATGTTAGGATTAATTTAGGTCATTACGCAGTGTGCCTCTCAATGTTTTTCTTAGAAATGCAATACCCGTTTTAATGTGTTGTGGAAACGCTTGTATTTATGCAGTGGCTTATATTTAACGTGGAAACGTTACAAGTTGCAGACGAAGCATAAAACAAAGGGGGATTTCGAGTACATTCTTTGTGACAGCACTGTTATTTTACCATTGCTCTTTTCTTTATTAAATGTATTTGTTAGGCTTTATATTTACCTGATAATTTATATATGTGGATTAGAATATTTCACGACAATTGGGCAACTTTGGAATTCACAAGTAAACCCGCCATTTTAATACAAGACTGGAAACTTGGGAATTATATTACAAGTGTTTCACCCGTCATAAGAGGAATTATAGATTTCCAGACCAAGTATTTCACCCGTCATAAGAGGAATTATAGATTTGCAGACCATGTGTCTCACCCGTCAAAAGAGGAATTATAGATTTCCAGACCAAGAGTTTCACCCGTCATTTCTCAGACTTAAGTGACTCGAACAGCATCTAACTACAGGGATGTGGGTCCATTCTAAATCTGTGCAAGGAGACGTGTGTATTCCCAAAATTTTGGGGTAAGTGTAAACAAATTATTTACTAATGTAAATTCTACACGTTTCTTGCTAAGTGGTTAAATATGAGGCTGGCAACCTCAACATATGAAAATAGTATATTCATGAACCACTATTGCAAGAGCTGGTGATTGTTTCTGACTAGTCGTGCGGGGAAACCCGACAGCAGAGATAAACTAGACCCCGACGGGAGTAGCGACGAGTATGAGTGATGATTACATCACATGTGCCTAAAGTGTATAGAATCATTTTGTGAGATTTATATACCTTTTTAATTGTAATTCAGGCAAATCATTATTCATGCACTCCAGACGCAATTTCCTAGTTGACACCCAGAAGGATATTGGTGAATTTTCATCCTATTCCCTGAGTTACATTGTGTGCTCGGGAATTTAATTCTTCTGATAGGTTAACATTTGTGGGTGGAACGCATGAAAATTGGCCTGTTAGTTTGCGGAGAACAAATGTACTGAGGCATTTGTTTATTTCTAATTTGTCACAGTTCGTGGTTACAAGACATCAGACTTACGTACTGAGTTCCTACGCCACTAGTGTGAGAGAAGAGTATCACCACCACCCGCCTACAGTGGACGAATTACATGGAGAAGTGTACTCATTATCAAAATGAAGTGACGGACACCACAGCTGCAGAACTCAGCTGAAGTTAAGTTGTGTGTAACAGGCTACAGCAAAAAATACGGACTGTTGTAGTCACGTCCTACCAAAACCTCAATGATGAAATATTTAATACAACTTTCACCCCCTTTAATCCTTATTTTAACTTGTTGAACTAATTGACTATTAAATTTGTTGTATGTTATTTTAAACTAAACAATAATAGTTGATTTAGTTTATTTGTATGAATGCAAACGTATGAGCCAATTTTTCTTGATATATATATCAACTGGGGGCTTGACGGGCCAGAATCAGTGCATAACCCCTTCACAAAAGGCGACGGACCAGATAATAACAAATTTGTTCAGCCCTTAAGCAGCGTTTTGTTTCTTGACTTCTGGGAGTATCTTGTGAAGGCCCCCCTCAGGTAGAATCGCCATTCATCTTCTATCTATATCTTTGCCAAGACTAATCTTGCGCGAAAATAGATACCTTGGACGACCTGCTTTTAGATACGCTTGCGTTGTGACCATTAGTGGACCACTACTGCAAAGCAAGGGGAGGTAATCCCGTGACATACCACAGTGGGGAATTAAAAAGAGTTACAGTGTAACTGGAGGGGCTTCGATTTTTACCGCAGAGATGGTAGCAATTCTAAAAAAGTTTAGAAATAATCGAAGATAATCCACCAGAAGCAGAAACGATTTTTACAGACTCACTGTCATCACTACAAGCACTAGAACACCCAGGTAAGTGCAGCCGGCCAGACATAAAGGAAGAAATTCTAGCAATTAATACATCACTAGGAAACAGAGGATGTAGTGTGAGGCTAGTGTGGGTTCCAGCACACAAAGGTACTCGTATAGCTGGTAACGAGATGGCAGACCAGTCTGCCAAATATGGAAGAATAAGTAATAATAATAATAATAATAATAATAGTTGCCCATCGCAAGCGAAGATGGCGACAGCTTCAGACTTGAGTTGTGACACATCTGTGCCGTGATCTCATGTGACTAATTAATCCTATTTTGGCCCTACAGGCCCTGCCACATACGGGGCACACATGGTTAGAGTCGATAGTAGTGTTGCTGTGCATTCTGGCCTTTCTTGCAGCTCGCTTGCCTTCTGCCTTATCAGCTAAATTCTGTTCTGCAATGCGAGCACCTTGAGTAATGTTTGTCCGCCAGGCACAGCGATCCTGTGCGATAGTCTCCCAGGAGGAGACATCAATTTTGAAGCTGCTCAATGATGCTTTCAGTGTGTCTTTGAAGCGTTTCTTTTGTCCCCCTGCTGTTCGCTTACCCGTGGAGAGTTCGCTGTACATCAACTGCTTTGGGATGCGTTTTTCGGGCATGCGAACAACATGTCCGGCCCATCTAGTTTGGGCCCTCTGCAGCAATGTGTAGATGCTTGAGATATGTGCTCTGTTGAGGACCTCAGAATTAGATACTCTATCATGCCACTTGATCCTGAGGATCCTGCGAAGACAGCTCATGTGGAAATGATTAAGCTTCTTGGCATGTCTGCTATACACTGTCCATGTTTCACAGGCATACAGGAGGGTAGTGAGTACTATTGCATGATATACTTTTATCTTGGTGGTTGCACTAATTCCTTGTCGATCCCAGACATTTACTCTTAGTCTTCCGAAAGCTGCACTTGCCTTTGCAATTCTGTTGTTGACCTCGGAGTCGATATTCGCATCTTTGGTAAGGGTACTGCCTAGATAAGTGAAGCTGTCCACCACTTGGAGACGTTGGTTCTTTACTGTGATATTTGGTTCACAGTAAGGTTTCCCAGGAGCAGGTTGCAACATTACTTCAGATTTCTTCGTATTGATGGTAAGGCCAAAGTCATCACACGCTACAGAAAGCCTCCTCATATTATTCTGCATGTCCAGTTCTATGCAGGTGTTGAGGGCACAGTCGTCCGCAAAGACGAGGTCAGAGATCATTGTTTCATTCACTTTCGTAAAGGACTGTAATCGTCTCAAATTGAACAGATTCCCATCTGTCCTGTATCTGATGTGTATGCCGTCGCTACTGTCATGCGTAACGTTAGACAGCATGGCAGCAAATATCATACTGAATAGTGTCGGGGCGAGCACACAACCCTGTTTGACACCATTTGTGACGGGAAAGGGTTCAGAAGGTTCTCCATCATTCAATACGCGAGCCATCATACCTTCATGAAACTGGCGGACAATTGAGATGAACTTATCGGGACAGCCGAATTTCGCCATAATTTTCCATAGTCCGTCCCTATTGACAGTGTCAAATGCCTTGGTCAAGTCAATAAATGTTGTGTATAGGTCACTGTGCTGTTCCTGGCATTTCTCCTGAAGTTGGCGAGCAGCAAATATCATATCGACGGTCCCGCGGCCTGCTCGGAAACCACACTGACTCTCTGGAAGTAAGTCCTGCGATTCGAGATGAACAGTCAAGCGATTGAGCAGGACTCGAGCCAGGATTTTGCCCGCAATAGATAATAGGGAGATTCCCCTATGGTTGTCACATGATTGATGATTTCCCTTTCGCTTGTATATGTGAACGATGGTGGCATCTTTTAATTCCTGTGGTATCTGTTCTTCATCCCATACTGAGTGGAAGAGGTCTGTTAGTCTCTGCAGCAGCATGCTGCCTCCAGCTTTATAAATCTCAGCAGGAATAGCATCTGATCCAGGGGCTTTGCCGCTGGACAGTAGACTGGCTGCTTTCTTGACCTCTTCCATGCTGGGTGGAAGGTCAAGTCTGACATTGACTGTAACTTGCGGTATACTTGCAATGGCCTGGTCGTTGACGGTTGATGGACAATTTAAGATGGCGTTGAAGTGTTGTGCCCAGCGTTCCAAAATCTGCGTTTTATCAGTGAGCAATGCCATGCCATCAGCATTTAGGACCGGTGATGATTGATTCGATTGAGGGCCATAAATTGCTTTCAGGGCATCATAAAAGCGCTTTGAGTCATTTATGTCTGCATACCTCTGTATCTCGTCTGCTTTATTGCTGAGCCATGCATCATGCATCTTCCTGAGCTTATTCTGGACAACTCTGCGTATATTGGTAAAGGCTGCCTTTTTGGATGTTGAGGAAGGGTTGCTTTGATAGTCTCTGTGCAAGCGATATTTTTCAGCCAGCAGTGTTTTAATATTTTCATCATTCTCATCAAACCAGTCAGGGTTCTTGCGTGTTGTATATCCCAAGCTCTCAGAGGCTACAGAGTACACAATGTGCTTTAAAGTGGCCCATTTTTCCTCTATAGTGGTTTGACCGAGCTCAACGTCCCTCAGACGGCTGTCCAAGTCCCTTGAGAAGCTCTCTGCGGTTGCTTCGCTTTTAAGTTTTGTGACGTTGAGCCTCTTCATGGGTTTCTGACTCTGGTGTCTTCGCTTGGGCTGTATGTTAAGGTTGAGTTTTGATACAATCAGCCTGTGGTCAGTCCAGCATTCGGCACCACACATGGCCTTGGTCACTCTCACGTCACGTCTGTCGCTCCTTCTCGTGATGACATAATCAATGAGATGCCACTGTTTGGATCGGGGGTGCATCCATGTTGTTTTATTTCGAGTGGGTAGGCGAAACATGGTGTTCGTGATGGACAAATCATGTGTGGCACACAGGCTGAGTAATAGGAGCCCATTACTATTACATTTGCCTATGCCATGTTTTCCAAGTATTCCTTCCCAGGTGTTGTGGTCAGTGCCTACTCTGGCATTGAAGTCGCCGAGAATAATAAGTTTCTCAGATTTAGGAACTGATGAGATGATTGAGTTAAGTTCGTCATAGAACTTTTCTTTTGTTTCCTCGGGGTTTGTCATTGTTGGGGCATATGCACTGATCAGTGTGGCACTTCTGTTGCTTCCTAGTGGGACATGAAGGGTCATTAGGCGATCATTAATGCCCTTAGGAGATTTGACAAGTTTTCGTACGATATGAGATTTAATGGCGAATCCAACACCAGCCTCACGCCGTTCCTTGCTGTCCCGGCCACTCCAATAAAATGTGTAGCCACCTCCAATTTCAGTAATCTGACCTTCTTCTGGTAGTCGCGTCTCACTTAGGGCTGCTATATCGACATTATAGCGCGCCAGTTCTTTGGCCACAAGTGCAGTCCGTCTTTCAGGTCTGTCGGCCAGGGTATTGTCGAGTAGTGTTCGCACGTTCCACGTGCCGAAGGTAAGCACCTTCATTTTTTTTTCTTACTTTTTGTTCGAACGCATGATTGGGATACCCTCCAGCCGCGTCAAGCTGGTCAGAGTAGGTTGAAGCAGGCTATGTTCAGGGCACCTTTTCTAGCCCCTTCCTCATGCCATGGAGGTGAGCAGAGTGATCCTAAAGAGGGCTGCTCAGTCGCTCAGGGGGCTGCCGGATCTCGCCGCTGCTTCAAAGTTCCAGCGAGAAACGACCCTATGGCCTGAGCCGCCTGTGTGCAGGATTGTGGCTGCAGCTTGAGTGTATCCACACTTTCTGGTTCGCCACTCCCCCATCGCCACAGGTCTTTGAGTGTAGTGTCTGTATGTATCTGTCTGAAGCTGTGACTTGCGCTGTAATTGGATTAAAGTGAGGAAGAGTTGCGCTAATCGTCATCCTCACTCTCTCGTCCGGAGTTATCTGTTCCAGTGGCAAGATATTATCGAGACGACTGGAGACAACACAGGATGCAGTGGATGACCAGGGCGTTCTACGTGCCTCGCCGTGCTCCTTACGCTCCACAGCGCGTTGCTGGTAATCGCCGTCATGCCCGTTGAACCAATAGATGGTTTCTTCCGCGCAGTCTATCGAATCCAGTCTTCGCATGCATGGGTAGGCAGACCCTAACTCACCGAAGGTTTATAACCAGTCGGCTACCCTCACCTAGTTTAGCCGGCCTGTCAAAGCCGTTGCCCGGGGGGTGGCCGCTGTCGCATGCTGACAGCTACGAGGAGCCACAGGTGAGAGCTGGATGCCAGGTTTGGACCAAAGCCAAGTGTGGTAACGAGCTGCGAGGATCAGAACGCCAAGAAGGACAGTAGTAAAGGCAGACACTCATTCAAACTTCTAAAAGAACCAACAAGGATGTGCCAGGTAAGAGAAGAATTAAAGAGACTGTCGAACAAAAAGCTGTGGCGTCTCCGTCTCGGTGCAACGTACTTTATGATAGAGGAACCACACTGCCAAGAATGTCAGGAAGAAAACGACATAGACCACTACACCTAATCTCTAGACCTAAAGATCTTTTATATTTGGACATGCGCCCTAATATAACCGACTAGGCTGAACGGGACGCGCCTCGCCAAACCGAGTCAAAATTTTATTTAAAGAAATATAAAAAAATAGACCACTACCTGATCCACTGTAAAAAGTACGAACAACAAAGGCTTGAATTATAAACTTACTATAGAAATCACAATATAGAAATGACAGGGGATAAGGTTTTAAGTAGATGCCTCAGGAGAAGCCCAATCAATACTTAAACGATATATACATAAAAAAAGGAAAACATATAAGGTTAGTACTTCAGAAAAGACATTCAACCAAATAGACATTAAGCAACAAAAACTAACAAATCATTCCAAAAAAAACATTGGCGAACTTACTAACTACTCATAGGACAAGGAAAGACAACGAGGTTTAAAAAAACAAAAACAAAACTCAAAAAGAACAAATACTAATACAAATTAAAACCGAGTGTAAAGGACAATAGTTATCTATAAACAATACAAAAGAGAAAATAAAATGACTAATACTAATATAAATTAAAACCAGAACTGCAAAAGACAATAGTTATTTAAATTTATTTACAAAATTAGTAAATAAAATGACACTAAATACCCCAATTATAACCTATTTTTCAGGTTGAACAGGGTAGACCAAGATGAAACGAGAAGAGGCAATAACGGGCAGCTGTTAAGTGCCCGCTCTCCACCCATCACCTTTTCAAAACAACAACAAGAAGTTTGAATATTAGCAAAGCGTCTCGTTCTACGCGTATTCTTTGTGTGTGAAAATCACAAAACAAATAACACAGCTCATATTAAGATACACGGAACAGACTCCTGAACAAACTATATCAGGATATTGGGACTTACTAAAAAACACCATAAGAGATAGGACACAAGCCCTGGCCACTTACATACACAGAACATCAAAAACACAGGAAAAATATTAGAACAAGCAATCAAACTGAAAAAACAAATAGGCAAAACGAGTCCGGTTACCCAGACGTTGCAAGACCAGTTAGAACAGCATAAACATCACACATATAAAGGTTAAATGCTGAGAACAAAGTTATATACAACACAAGAGACTCCAAACAAACAGTACCTTGCAATAGAATAGAACATTCAACAAAATAAACAGATTCGCCAAATACTAAATATAAATGGACAATTGCAAACGAACAATACAAACATATGTCAGACCATATTGGGGAATGAAGACGCAGCAAGAAAGATAAATGCAGTCAGAGACTCATAGCTTGACTGCTTGCGTCAGGGTCAGCGAACCTACTCCACCTCCAAGTGGTAGTCCTGGAAACAGGCTGCATCACTGCAGTCTGGCTGAATGAGTAGGGATCGAAGAGGGAAGGCTAACCCGGTCCCAAAAATGCCATGCCGAAGTCGGATGTGTCGGCCGAAAGACGCAAATATCGCAGCTTCGCTGTAAACGGACACAACGCAACCAACGTCCTTTTCAGGGCGAAAGAAGAAGAAGAAGAAGAAGAAGAACGGGACCCCTCGCCAAATCGAGGCAAATGTTTGTTTGGTTTTTTTTTTTTAAATATAAAAGTGATGTTGCAATTATTTGTTATACATGAAATACTTTTCTCTCATTTTACAAACTTATGTATAGAAAGGCAATTCGGGTAAATTTGGTTAGAGAAATGAATTAATGTATAAGAATATAGTTGCATGAAAGATATACATAGATAAGTAGACAGTTATCTATCTATACGTTCTCTATCTGCAAGTAACCATGTCTGGTGGGGTAGGTGATAATGTGTCTCTACATCTTCCTGTCTCCACTATTGTTAATGAGTTCTGGTGTTAACCTCTTTTCATGTCTTCTTCTTCTTTGATCCTTAGCCGCCAACCGTCAAAGCAGTCAGTGGCCATCACGCCTGGTGGCGTCTTGTAGGGCAGCAACAAATTGATTCCACTTTGCTCGGTCGGCGGCCATCCTTTGTACAGTGCCCCAACTCTGGTTCATTCTTTGCATCTCGGCTTCCATAGTTCTCCGCCAAGTTGTTTTTGGTCCGCCTCTCTTTCGCTTTACCTTGGGGGTCCATAGCATAGCTGTTCTTGTGATGGTATCAGGGTCCCTTCTGAGGACGTGGCCAACCCAACTCTAGCGTCTGCCAGCTATGATGGTGTAGTTCTTGGTTTCTGATGGTTTTCGGCCAAAAGATTCGAAGAATTTTCCTTAGGCAGATTGTGTGGAAGGAGGACAACCGTTTCCGTAACATGTGCGATTTTATTTTACATAGACAGGGGTATCGGCCCTGTGCTAAAACCCCCAACCTGGAGGACCAAGGTACCAGCTTTTGTCTGACCCCTACCCACGCAGACCAGTCCAGCTTGGTCGAACCTACCAGGAGTAAAACTCCCACTGGCATAGCTCTGGGGTTGTCAGGGTACACAAGCTGCCATACCGCTACAAGGTATAGGTACCATTCATGTCTCTGTTCATGTCATCATGTTAAATTGCTCAGTACCTTATCTTTTTGTCGTCCTCTATCTCTTCATTTCTACAGTCTTTCCTGTCTTTCCGATATATTTAAGTTTATTTAAGTTATTGTCTTATAACATGCCCAAGAGAGAGAGAGAAAGAGAGAAGATTGGAGGGTCATTATCGCCAATGTCTGTTCCAGACCAGGCACCTGAAGAAGAAGAAAAAGAACATGCCCAAAGAAAGTGAATTGTTTGCTTCTAATATGAGTAATGTTCTTCCTTTGTGCAATGGCGTCGTTAACTATATCCTCATTACTTATTTTTAGCTATACATGGTGTCCTTAACGATCTTCTGTAAAACCAGTGCTTTTCTTGCGTGTTTAATAACTGTTCATGACTCACTTCCATAGGGTCAGATTGATTCTACATAACACTGGAGAAATCTCTTTCTTGTTTTTATTGACAAAGAACTAGGAATCAGTTTTCAACGTGAATAACGGCTGATATTTTTTATTTTATTTTAATTATGAGAAATGTCCCGTTCAACCTCCCATGGGCTATAATTAGGATATATAGTGTTTTCAATTCCAAATAAGATGAATAAATGCCAATACGGGAAAGTGGCATCACGTCTAAAAGCTGGTATTAGAATGAGCGTAACTAACAATAACCTCCCAACACAGCACAAGCACAAAATTAAGATTATATCAGAGCTGTGTGCTTTCTGTGCTTCTCTATGGTGCGGAATGCTGGAGAGTTACAGAGAAGGAAATGTCGAAATTGTCCTCTTTTCACACAACATGCCTAAGAAAAATTCACCGAATCTTTTGGCCAAATACCATCACTAACCAAGATCTGCTTACTCGTAGCAAGCAAGAGGACATGCACACCATTATAGCTGGCAGACGCTGGAGCTGGGTTGGTCATTCCTCAGAAGAGACCCCGATGCCTTCACAAGAACAGCTATGCTTTGGACCCCTGAAGGAAAACGAAAGAGAGGCCGACCAAAAACAACCTGGCGGAGGACTGTGGAGGCTGAGATGCAAAGAATGAACCAGAGTTGGGGCACTGTACGAAGGATGGCCACCGACCGAGCAAAGTGGAATCAATTTGTTGTTGCCCTACAAGACGCCACTAGGCGTGATGGCCACTGACTGCTTTGACGGTCGGCGGCTGAGGATCACAGAAGAAGAAGAACTAACAATAACAGACACGGCATTAGTAAAAATATGAACCGAACAAATTAACGACTCTGTTTTGCAGCTCTGGGGTGTGACTTGGTGGACAAGAGTGGATTATGTACAAAAAGACAACATCAACGACTCAGGTAATGACATCGATGTTGTCAGTTTATTTGTCACCCACATATGAAGTTATCATGTTTGTTTTGTCATGATGAAGGCTCTACGATGTGATATGGTAAGCTGGCTACGTTGTTCACGTGATTAAGTAACACTGTTTCAGTCCTCTGTGTATTATATTTTATTATTGTCATAATGTAACCTTCACTACATGTAACTCCATTTTTTTTTCTCAGTTTTCTTTATAACTCTCTTTCCGAATTCTGTCTAGAAAGAAAGAACTGAATCGTCCTGTCCTGGGTAGACCGTTTCAGTTCTTGCAATTCATCACTTTTCAGCTTCCCTAGGAGCATGGGCTGTCAACAAACTTATGCCAAGTCTTCCTGTGACGTGCTATCAGTTCAAGGTCTTTCTGTGTCTTCTTCACCCCCTTCATGCCTGTCTCCAGTTCTCTTCTCCATGTGTTCTTTGGTCTTGCTCTACCTCTCTTACCCTGGGTATTCCAGAACAAAGACTGTCTTGTAATGCTATCAGCAGATATCCTCAATGTGTGTCCTATCCATCTCCAGCATCTTCTTCTCATCTCTTGTTCCACTGGCGCTTGTCTGGTTCTTGTCATCTCTTGTTCCACTGGCGCTTGTCTGTTTCTTGTCATCTCTTGTTCCACTGGCACGTGTCTGGTTCTTGTCATCTCTTGTTCCACTGGCGCTTGTCTGGTTCTTGTCATCTCTTGTTCCACTGGCGCTTGTCTGGTTCTTGTCATCTCTTGTTCCACTGGCGCTTGTCTGGTTCTTGTCATCTCTTGTTCCACTGGCACGTGTCTGGTTCTTGTCATCTCTTGTTCCACTGGCGCTTGTCTGGTTCTTGTCATCTCTTGTTCCACTGGCGCTTGTCTGGTTCTTGTCATCTCTTGTTCCCTTGGCACGTGTCTGGTTCTTGTCATCTCTTGTTCCACTGGCACGTGTCTGGTTCTTGTCATCTCTTGTTCCACTGGCGCTTGTCTGGTTCTTGTCATCTCTTGTTCCACTGGCGCTTGTCTGGTTCTTGTCATCTCTTGTTCCACTGGCACTTGTCTGGTTTTTGTCATCTCTTGTTCCACTGGCGCTTGTCTGGTTCTTGTCATCTCTTGTTCCACTGGCGCTTGTCTGGTTCTTGTCATCTCTTGTTCCACTGGCACGTGTCTGGTTCTTGTCATCTCTTGTTCCACTGGCACTTGTCTGGTTCTTGTCATCTCTTGTTCCACTGGCGCTTGTCTGTTTCTTGTCATCTCTTGTTCCACTGGCACGTGTCTGGTTCTTGTCATCTCTTGTTCCACTGGCGCTTGTCTGGTTCTTGTCATCTCTTGTTCCACTGGCGCTTGTCTGGTTCTTGTCATCTCTTGTTCCCCTGGCACGTGTCTGGTTCTTGTCACCTCTTGTTCCACTGGCACGTGTCTGGTTCTTGTCATCTCTTGTTCCACTGGCTTGTCTGGTTCTTGTCATCTCTTGTTCCACTGGCGCTTGTCTGGTTCTTGTCATCTCTTGTTCCCCTGGCACGTGTCTGGTTCTTGTCATCTCTTGTTCCACTGGCACTTTCTGGTTCTTGTCATCTCTTGTTCCACTAGGAGAATCCAAATGTTATATGTAATTAATTATGGTGAAGAAGGTGAGTGTGGTTTGGGACAGTCACTCACAGTAGCGCACACACCAAGTCATGGAATGGTGTAACGTCTGATGATATTTTAACCATGGTTTATTACAATTATAACATCAAGTAGATCTAGACGAATACAGTTACATCGAAACATGAATCTTCATAATGTAGTTAACACACCATACGGTCCTTACACATCCTGGCCTACAAAATCTCTACTCCTCACATCAGTGCACAAAGACTGCGTCTACGGCAGTTATATAATAATCATGGCCTACAAAATCTCTATAGCACATCAGTGCACAAAGACTGCGTCTACGGCAGTTATATAATAATCATGGCCTACAAAATCTCTACTCCACATCAGTGCACAAAGACTGCGTCTACGGCAGTTATATAATAATCATGGCCTACAAAATCTCTACTCCACATCAGTGCACAAAGACTGCGTCTACGGCAGTTATATAATAATCATGGCCTACAAAATCTCTACTCCACATCAGTGCACAAAGACTGCGTCTACGGCAGATATATAATAATCAAGGCCTACAAAATCTCTATACTTCACATCAGTGCACAAATACTGCATCTACGGCAGATATATAATAATCAAGGCCTACAAAATCTCTATACTTCACATCAGTGCACAAATACTGCATCTACGGCAGATATATAATAATCAAGGCCTACAAAATCTCTATACTTCACATCAGTGCACAAATACTGCATCTACGGCAGATATATAATAATCAAGGCCTACAAAATCTCTATACTTCACATCAGTGCACAAATACTGCATCTACGGCAGATATATAATAATCAAGGCCTACAAAATCTCTATACTTCACATCAGTGCACAAATACTGCATCTACGGCAGATATATAATAATCAAGGCCTACAAAATCTCTATAGCCCTGCGCAGGCATACATTATCCAAAAAAACACCTTAGGGCTGACCACCTCAGTCAAAAACCCTGCACACACTGAACCCACGGGAACACACCCCGTTCACACAGTCACGAGAATCTACTGTTCTCTTAACACTGCTCTCAAAAATCCCTGCGGACACTAGCCGCGAGAGCTATTCACACATCACTTAAAACCAGTACAGAAACAGTTCATTATGACCAGAGTTCACCTGCTATCTGACATACTGTCTTCCACGAAACTAAGAGGAGATATCTTTAAACAAATCCATACCAATCTGTAAGCAAGTACTCTAACCCAAAATTAACTCTACTCAACACGTATTTCCCAAGATCATTTCCCTTTCATCACATCTGCACTTATCAGTTTGCCGCACTCCCAGGGAAAAAAAAAATGATTATATCATTTTTTTTTTTTTTTTTTGTTGAAAATTAACTCCCAAAAATTTAACGGTCAATGAAGTTATATCAGATACCTCTTAAATTAATTCCCAAAAATTTTTTTAAAAAAAAATTAATGAAGTTCTATCAATTACCTACAAAAATATACCTATGACAAGAGAACATAGCACATCTACAAAAATATCATCAATAAATGTAAGATAACGACTAAATCATCCAACATAATCATTCAAACATACCAAAATAAAAATTAATCTAATACAAAACCCAAGTTAAGTATACATAGTACAAACTAAACAGAAAATAAATTATCATACGAGAAAAGACAAAATATGAAATGGGAATATGATAAGAATCAAATAGAATCATAAGATGACAATGAAGACAACAATTCCATACATGTAAAACAAATAGAATTATAAGAACCAATTACATTATCTAAAGTCATATAATTAACTTAACACTACAAAGAATGAAAGTATAAATAGCGTAACACGAAAAAAAAAAGTATACAAGAAGTATGAATTACATCAAAGATGAAACACGGAAGCATAAACAAAATATCAGACAATATTGAAAAGACAACAGACAAGATGTAAAGAAATGACGAATAGTCAACAAAGAGAGATGAAAGTAAAGATGCAAATGTAAAGAAAGTTGGTAACAACACCTAACAATAACTATCTAAAATGTAACAACGTATTGTTAAATACAAAAATGCTAAAGTATATTTATATACTAACACAAAAAAGAAAGCTTATGACAAGCACAGCATAATAAGTAATTTAACTAAGTTATAAAGTTTAACATAACTAAAAATAAATTACATCAAATATCACCTAAACAACAAAAATTATTAACGATAACACAAGTTCCGCATTGACGCATAGTCAAGCGCTAACAACAAAAAAATACATCCAAACATCACAACATTTTCAAAGAATTAATGTCACTACATAATAGTAACCCTAACATACAATCTAGCGCTGGCGCAGAAAAAAATAAATATCACAATGTTCAAAACACATTTTCCAAAAATTTACAATACAAAAAATGTTTCTTCTCTTTAGGTTAAATAAAAATAGTATTTTTATTTCTAAGTAATATGTAGCTATAATTAATAACTAACAATTAAATTAGCTGAGTAACATAAAAATAATCTTATCTTTAAACAGACACACATCAAAACGTGTAAGTTTTTTTTTTCTCTTCTTTTTTAAAAAAAAAATACATTAAAGAAACGTCACATTGGGTAATAAAATGTTAACTACAAACGAAGTTATAAATATATATAAGTGTAATATTATTTTATCTTAACTATGTATTATAATCAGATATTTAAATTCTTTAAATGAACAAGAGTATCAGCCGTCGCTGTTAATTCTACCCACTTAATTTAATAGGAAATTTAAGTTAATTCTAGCTGACAAAAAAATCGAATCGTTTAAATTATCAAATGTCATAATTGAGAAAAAATGGAAACCAAGTTTCAGAATACGTCCTTAACTTCAACGAAAAATCATTAATAATACATACAAGTTATGTTTAAAATTACCTTTCACTAAACAATTAATTCAAATAATCTGTATATAAATATGTTAATTAAACATGGTATCAAATCCATGATGAAAAAAACAAAACAAAATTTTAAGTAGTGAATAAACACTCAGGACTATCTATGAAAATGACTATTACATTGTCTCAGTAAATAAGTTTGAGCATAGAAATTATTTAATGCATAATTAAAATACAGTCACATATGTAACAACCAAAACATCATGGCAATCAAATGTTACAAAGATTACATAATATTTCATTAACAACATATAAAGTTCTATACTAAAGAATACAATAACATTCAGTGTTTGTAAACAGAACAAAAAATAAACAGGACCTTTAAAAAAAACAAAACAAAAAAATTCCTTCGAGGTCTTGCGAACATCTCATCAACACGCAAGGTGACATCATGACACGGTGGGTTAACGTACTGGCTAGGCTCGCTTGAATGGATAAATGGTACACAGTGATCTACATCTCTCCCAGGTAATGTAAAATTAGAATGGTGATTCCCCTCGCAAAGTCGCTCGCTGTGAGACAATACAAATGAAAATATCTATTTTAATCCATGGTAAGATTATGAGTGAACACGGAAAATTCACTTTACAATTACCCGAACTCCGTGGTGTAAGGTTGTGGCCCTCCTGCGATGTCAACAACTCTCGTCACATAGCAGACAAACATAGACGTCTCAGGGACAACCTGACCTATAATTCACAGCTGTCAGTGCGGTATGCTGAAAAAAAATTTACTACCTTCACAAGACCGAGATGATCTCTCAAATCTATCAGCATGACAAGCAAAAGCATTTAAGAACCTATTACCGTTCCTATTACTCTGATTAATAATAATCTTGCTCTTATGTGGAGCACAGCTAACCTGGTTGCGATCTGTATAATTTCTTTTGAGAGCATTGTTATTTGCTCTATTAACACCGTTGTACTGATTTAAATCCCAGTTACAATAGTTATTCTTAATACTTCTTCCCAGATAACAATGTCCATCAGATAGAACTGGCTTTTTAGCAGAAAAAATTATTACTAGACTGATGAACTTCCATATAATTACTTCTGCTATAGTTTTCTAAACTTTTAGAATCACAATGTTGAGATCTGTCACATTTTTTCTTGTTTTTGGGAGAAGAAACGTTACCGTAGGATGAACTCCCTTGGTACTTTATAACCTTAGGGTTATGTCTCCTATCAAAATTATTTTTTTTCTTTGCTTGTGGCAATGTGTTTAAAAAATGATGAGTCACACTGCCTTGACTGGGTATGACTAGAAGGTTTGACAATCTCTTTATTTTTTTTCACAACATTTGTTTCCTTCATGGAACAAGCAGTAGTATGTTTGTTACTTGTAACCAATTTATCAGATCTGTTAATAAATACGCTGTTGGTTTTTAACACACTGACTTGAGATTTAGCACTGTTTCTTTCCTTATCTACAGGACTGCTTATTACTGTGGAATTCTCTTTGTTGGACTGTCGCCAAGAAACAATATTATTGGAATCATCTGTATTGCGTGAGAAGTTATATCTCCCACGGAAAGATCTATGTCCACCATTCTTGACCGTAGAATCCGCTTTAGTGTTCTGATGATAAGAAACTTTCTGTCTATCCCTGTCACCATTGACAGAAGACCACATATTGCTATTCAATACTACGTCAAGCAGACCATATATTCTTCTTCTTGCTTCTACAATCTCAAAGTCCTTAAGTGCAATCTGTTCACTTAATTTCTTGTTTAAATTCTCCGCTTTTAAGACCTTGCAGCTTTCCTCTGCTAGCAAATTTTCAATCTTAATCAATTTGTCTTTCTCCACCATTAATTCTTTCACTCTCTCTTTATCAATCCTCTCAATCTCAATATCATGACTATTCGTAAGCCTATCAACCTTCTCTAGGGATATGGTATCCTTTTCTTTAATTTGGCAACCACAAATCTCCGTCTTCTCTTGAACTTTTTGAGTCAGATTTCTAACTTCGCCATTTTTTTTCCCAATCTGAGCTTCCATCTCTTTAATTTTGCCTAATGCCGAGTCTAATTTTGCTCGAACACAAGCAAGCTCAGAATTAGATTTACATAAATCACCTGTAAGTTTAGTCACTTTTTTCTGTAGCTTATTCACTTCAGCAGTACTTTTTAAGCAACTTTCCCTTAGCTCCTGTGTACTCTGTTTTATGTCTCCTATTTGCTTCTCATCCCTTAACTCTTCTTTCTGGTCACTATGCATGTCGTCGCGCCATAACGTACGCATAATCTTCAATATTTCATCACGTTTGTTACCAATATGCTTGTCCAAAAACAGACGAAGGTCCAAAACTAACAATCTCGCTAGATCCTTAGCCATACTCACATGAGGAATTGACTGAAATCTCTCATCAGCAAACTCTCTTAGAGCTCTTGATGCACAGACCAAAAATCTGTCCATAACATGTGACTCAAGCTCTGGGCTTTTTAATCTCTGACAATCTGTCCCTTCCTGAAACAGATACTCTAATACAGGTCTCATATCCTCCGGATCTGTATCAGAATCCATTGTGACTTGTTTACTTAGTCAACCATATATGTCTTAATTAAACTTTCATTATACCAAATCAAGTTTAGATCTCAAATATTGTATCATCAATCCCTGTACATCATCATATTCTATAATTAATCGATATAATTATCGACAACAACAACAATAGTTATCAATAGAATAGGATAGTGCAGATTGAGGCTCGTTGACATGGACAGAAGTGGCAACATTTACACACAACAAAAGCACTTAACTGAAGGTAATCCTGACCCTTTCGCTAACACACTGGATATCACAAAGTTCTAACGTTAAAACACTCCACTGCAGAAAGGTAGAAGGACTAGGCACTCTTGTCTTCAAATCCCTGCCACTGTACAGTATGTCCTCAACAATGCATCAGACGACAGGAACCGATCACAGCAACCCCGCAATCACTTGAGGTATACGTGCAGACGAACTCTCCAAAATACTGCACCTATAGTTGAATCTGTATATGGAAAGACTGGAACAAGCACTGTAACAATTATGGCATCAATGTCGCTATCAGATAACAGCTATTTGATATCGAAACCAACTGATAAAGTTAGTTTAGTTGCTACACACGCCAAGATATGAGGATGGATATGCGCAGTCAGCTGATACCTGTGTACTGTTGAATTAGGCCACGCCCACACAGAGCCAAACATAACACAGTTCAGTGTTCCCACTTGTAATGACTGGTCCAGAATCTGACCTAATTTACCCTCTTGTTACGCGAATGTAATGTGGGTGTTACGACCCGTTGGTTTGGTCCACCACTGATAATTAAAGACTTTTTTATGGTTAAATGGTACACAGTGAAGGAGAATCCAAATGTTATATGTAATTAATTATGGTGAAGAAGGTGAGTGTGGTTTGGGACAGTCACTCACAGTAGCGCACACACCAAGTCATGGAATGGTGTAACGTCTGATGATATTTTAACCATGGTTTATTACAATTATAACATCACGTAGATCTAGACGAATACAGTTACATCGAAACATGAATCTTCATAATGTAGTTAACACACCATACGGCCCTTACACATCCTGGCCTACAAAATCTCTACTCCTCACATCAGTGCACAAAGACTGCGTCTACGGCAGTTATATAATAATCATGGCCTACAAAATCTCTATAGCACATCAGTGCACAAAGACTGCGTCTACGGCAGTTATATAATAATCATGGCCTACAAAATCTCTACTCCTCATCAGTGCACAAAGACTGCGTCTACGGCAGTTATATAATAATCATGGCCTACAAAATCTCTATAGCACATCAGTGCACAAAGACTGCGTCTACGGCAGTTATATAATAATCATGGCCTACAAAATCTCTACTCCACATCAGTGCACAAAGACTGCATCTACGGCAGATATATAATAATCAAGGCCTACAAAATCTCTATACTTCACATCAGTGCACAAATACTGCATCTACGGCAGATATATAATAATCAAGGCCTACAAAATCTCTATACTTCACATCAGTGCACAAAGACTGCATCTACGGCAGATATATAATAATCAAGGCCTACAAAATCTCTATACTTCACATCAGTGCACAAATACTGCATCTACGGCAGATATATAATAATCAAGGCCTACAAAATCTCTATAGCCCTGCGCAGGCATACATTATCCAAAAAAACACCTTAGGGCTGACCACCTCAGTCAAAAACCCTGCACACACTGAACCCACGGGAACACACCCCGTTCACACAGTCACGAGAATCTACTGTTCTCTTAACACTGCTCTCAAAAATCCCTGCGGACACTAGCCGCGAGAGCTATTCACACATCACTTAAAACCAGTACAGAAACAGTTCATTATGACCAGAGTTCACCTGCTATCTGACATACTGTCTTCCACGAAACTAAGAGGAGATATCTTTAAACAAATCCATACCAATCTGTAAGCAAGTACTCTAACCCAAAATTAACTCTACTCAACACGTATTTCCCAAGATCATTTCCCTTTCATCACATCTCAAGAGAAATCGGATCCAACACGAAAATAAGAATCTTCAACTCAAATGTGAAGTCAGTCCTATTGTATGGCTCTGAGACATGGAGAACAACAAAGACAACAACCAAAAAGCTACAGACTTTCATAAATGGGTGCTTGGGTAGAATCGTAGAAGGATTAAAATGGTTTGACAAGGTTACCAACGTGGAACTGATGACAAGAACCAGACAAGTGCCAGTGGAACAAGCGATGAGAAGAAGACGCTGACGATGGATAGGACACACACTGAGGAAACCTGTTGATATTGCATTACAAGGCAGTCCTTGTTCTGGAACCACCAGGGCAAGAGAGGCAGAGGTAGACCAAGAAGCACATGGAGAAGAGAGTTGGAAACAGAGGTGAAAATAATGAGGAGAACGTGGAAAGAACTTGAGATGATGGCACGTGACAGGAGGACTTGGCATGTGTTTGTTGAAGGCCTATGCTCCTTTGGGAGTGGAGGGTTATGATGATGATTATCTGTGTGTGTTACTCCTAATGAAATATGGAGATACCGACGCCGGTGGTCTCTTTGCAGGAAGCTTGCACCAAAATATTAATTGCAGTGGTGGTTAAAGCAATTTTTTGTTCGCAATAGATTACCATCACAACGGGCTGATCACCCGTTTGCCAGTCACTTCGATTACGGAAACAACAGCAAATGGATTGATTTGCCGTTGCCCTAAAGACGCCACTAGGCGTGATGGGAAACAATGGCAAAGAAAACCTATCTGCTGTTGCCCTAAGACGCCACTAGGCGTAATGGCCACTGACTGCTTTGACGGTCTGTGGCTAAGGACGGAAGAAGAAGAAGAAGAATATATTACCAGCTGCATTCACAGTCTTATATTATGTCACGAGAGGAAGGGCAAAATGCAAGACGGGCCTATGTGCACGATTCTCATCTATCAGTCAATACCCTTTACCTCCCTAAGGAGCATAGGTCATAAAGCTGGATCTCGTATAGTGGAGGCGTCAACAATTCACTCCAGTTGGCAGTATCTGCTTGGGACTCAAAGCTGCTCACCTCTGGGAACATTTTCCGCATGCGCTGACAATACACGAAGTCCCTGGTCATTCAACAGCAGATTTCCAATGTGTCACGAGTTCTTATTATATGCCACCATAATCTGATTACGTCTCAAATTATGTCTAATTTACTGTATGAATGGTTTGGATTTTCGTTTGTTTGTTTGTGTGTTTTTTTTATAATTATTTATTTATTTTATTTTTATATTTTAATTTATTTCTCTCTCTCTCTCTCTTTTTTCTCTCTCTCTCTCTCTCTCTCTCTCTCTCTCTCTCTCTCTCTCTCTCTCTCTCTCATTTTTTTTTTAAATACCGGTACTGTAGTGGATTGATGGTATTGTATGATTGTGATATTACTTAATGTGATGCATGAGGTCAGCTGTGAAGGCTCCTGAGATAAATGTAGCTGTGAATTTTCAGAAGGCCCTTCTTGCTACCACTACGACCTCACACCTATCTTTTTTTCCTAATGAATGTGGCTACGTTAAAGTTCTAGGGTAATGATATGTAATGTGTTGTGGTAGTTTATATACACACACAGAGATATTTAATAAGTCTAATAATATTAATAAAATGTTATAACACACTGAACTAACTCAAGATGTGTAAAATTTTTGATAATAAATTTTCTTTAAGTTTATTTGTTCTGAACCAAGGTTTTATTTTGGTCAGAACATATGAAAGGTTTTGCAATTATTAATGAAATGCATGAATATATGGCATAAAAAATGAAAGGTGTGTACATATGTATTTTACACGACTAGTTAATGTTACTACTGTTTATAGTTGTAGTTTATATGGGAGAACGATCACTGGATGTGCTGTTGGGGTGGCCTCATCACTCCCTGTCTATGGCGACTACACATTGTCCATTTATTGATGGAAATATAATTGGTGTGTTAGAAAATAAGTTGAGTTGGTGAATTTCCAGCAGGCCAGACGCTCACGTATCTTGAATGAGTAGTTCTGGTGCTGGAATCTGGTGGCCCCCACCTCTCCGTGCTTGGGGGCAATATAAGGCTGCTCTGCCAAAATATAAACTGCACGGGTCCCTCTTGTATTATTCAACATCTCATTTGACACCACATTGGTGCCAAATAAAACTCACAGTTCTGCAATAAAAGTATTGGTCATGTGTCAGAATTCCATCCTCTAAACCATTTCTGGACACAACACTACACACAACAACACCACATAGACGGGTCAGATCTCTTTGACCATACAACACATCTTACCAAGTTGGTTTCACATAGGATAAGTTCCCCCAGACTACATATTCTGAAATATGTTCATTAGCTTTCTGCCATAGAATAGGATAGGTGATATGTTCCACTGATCTCAACACTTGATCTGTCCTTCATAATCCTTGCTGGAGTTTATGTATTTTATTTGTCTCTAGACCCTGAACTGGGGCGGGTGGTCTTGAGCGAATCCTTACTTGTTGTAAGGGATAGATTTTGATATGGCAGTATCAAATCACTCGAAACATTAAACAAATATTAAAATATACAAAGAAATACTTTCAGTCTTACCAGAATTATGAATATAGAACACAGTTATCTGCTAGCAAAACTCAGCTGAGCTGCTGGCTTTAGTATGGCGTCCCTCTAAATATTTCAATTAGCTTTTGGGAAATACACCACTGAATAATTTACTGTGTCTACTAGGACAACTTATGACGAATGGCAAAAATGCGCGTCTGAGCGCCGATAATATATTCATCTATGGCCAATCACCGCCTTTTTCTTTTCAAATTCAAACCTCCTACCAAAAAGTCATTTCAGTCATACCTCAGTCAAGTATGTATTATTGTCTGTTATTCCGTCTGTCTCTACTTGTGTTTCACAAAAAACACACTTGTTTTTTGAACCAACTCTGCCTTCCCCTACACAATTTTGCCTTTAAAGTTATTTTTAGCCACAATTCTCCATCCCATCCCCTCTCTTTCATTCCAACTAGATTTTAGCACTTGAGTCTCAAGGTCGCAGTTTTTGAAAATTAGGGACATTTTTTGTTTCAATGCAGTCGCTCGCTGATATGAACAACACAGTCTTTTGTCAATATCTTTCTTATTATCTATCCGTCTGTATAAATGAAAGCATATTATTTCACTGCTCAAGATGGGCCATCCGGCCAGCTAGGTTTTATATTCCTAACATTATTATTAAGAAAAAGTTACTTTTCAAGGTTAGTTGGTTTTTCGAAATATTTTCTAGCATCTTCTGTGAAGCGTTTGCCGCTGAATTCAAATAAACGGACTAAGTTATCGCAAAAGCGTCCAAGAAATGACTGTTGCGTATAATAGCTAAGGTCCCTTTTGTCGATTTCTTTACCTTATGTCAACTTGGGGACGTGAATTTTTTCTTTGCCCCACCAATTGCGTCTTTTTAGCCTTGCTAGTTTTAAGCACATGTTCAGTCATATTTTTTTTCCTTTTGATCTCCGTTCTCATCCCGTTCCAAGGGTAAACGTTTTGCCTTCACGTCTAACAAGTTAATTTCCATGGCGGGTGGTGACCCGCGGCGTGGGCGATCATGTATTCTAGTAGCTTACGCATTAGTTTTTATCCCTACATGTTATCTTTGGAGATATTTTAACGTTGTATCACGGTTAATTTTATGACACATCTCCCCACTTGAAAACATGCCTACGGCAAGTTCCAAAACCAGTGATACACATAGATAAAATCTCTCTCCTCACGCCTGCCATTACTCTAATTTTGATCACAGGGGTGCCGACTGAGGAAATCTGCACCGACATTCAATTTGCCTGGGATATATTGGATACTAAACTGATAAGGTTGAAGCAATAAAGACCACCTCAGCAATCTTGCGTTTTCATGCTTAGCCTGAGATAGGAATACGAGAGGCTGATGATCCGTCTCGACCACATTAGTCCTACCATACAGATAGATTTGAAACTTCTTTATTGCCCAGATTAACGCTAAACATTCTTTTTCGCTTGTGGAATATCCTTGTTCCGCCTTATTCAATTTGCGGCTTGCATAAGCGACTGGTTTCAGTTCCCCATCAGGTGAAGATGATCTTTGCAACAAAGCCGCCCCGAGTCCTACATTACTTGCATCTGTTCTTAAGACAAAGTCCTGTGTCAAATCAGGCAGTTTGAGAATAGGCTTGCTAGTGAGTTTTTCTTTTAAGTCTTGGAACGCTAATTCACTTTGTGCAGTCCAAATAATTTTATCTGGAAGTCCCTTGCGAGTCAGATCAGTCAAAGGAGCACAAATCGAGTTAAAATCTTTGATATATTTTTGATAAAATCCGCATAACGACACGAATGATCGCACGTCCTTTTTTGTTTGTGGTCTAGGTGCTCTCTGCAGTTTTTCCAAGTTCTTGGGGTTAGGGGTCATGTTACCCTGATATACAGTGTGTCCCAGGAATTCCAACTCTTTGCATCCAATACAACATTTTGTTGGCCTAGCAGTTAAGTTCGCCTCCCTAAGCCTATTAAATAACATTTTTAGAGCGTCAATGTGTTCTTCAAATGTCTCTGTGGCGACGAGAATATCATCCATGAAATTCGTGATACATGGGTTATTCAGGGGATCCAACAATTTGCGCATCATCCTTGAAAATACACTCGGAGCATTTTTCAGTCTGAATGGTAGCATGTTGAATTCATAATGTCCATCCGAAGTGCTAAAAGCCAAATAAGGTCTCACTTCAGGCTTCACTGGAATCTGGTAATAGCCTTTACTAAGATCCACCTTTGAAAAGTATTTTGCCTTGTTCAGTCTGGCAAATAACTGTTTTGTGTCTGGTAATGGATCCACTTGTCCTTCTGTGACAGCATTCAGTTTCCTGTAATCTATGCACAGTCTGTGTTCACCAGACGGTTTTCTCAACAAAACGACACTAGAACTAAAAGATGATTCACTGTGCGAAATAATCCCCTCCTTCAACAAATACTCTATTTCTTCCTTCAATGCCTTCTCCTCGCGAACGGAATAGAATAGGCTCTCATACAGATTGGGTTTGAGTCTACCAGTTTCATGTCATACTGTAGCAAATTTGTATGGCCTGGTTTATCTGTTAATATATCTGTATGTTCCTCCAGAACCTGTTGAACTCTCTCCCTCTGATTTTTAGTCAGGTGCTTACTGACTTTTACCTGTGCTGCTGTTTCACAAGGATGTAATGGGTATTCATGTGAGGTGAGTGGTTCCTTTTGCATTTGAGTTGCGATAGCTAAGGTCAGTAAGGGGGTGCTTTCCTGGAGTGGTCTGTCCAGATACTTCTTTAACAGGTTTACATGATAAACTTTCTCCTTCCCCTTTTTTGTCAATTTTATAGATTGTTCTAGACACCTTCTCTAGAACCGTATATGGACCTTGCCATCCAATTTGTAATTTATTCTGGCTACCGGGTAGTAGAAGCAGCACCTTCTCTCCCACAGCTAGTTCTCTGTTCTTTGCCTTCCTATTAAAATATGCTGCATGTTTCTTCCTGGCTTGTTTCAAATTATCATTTGCCAGTTTCCATCCAGCTTTCAAACGAGTGGTCAGTTCGTTCACGTATTGATAAGATGAGGTAACAGTCTCTTCCGCCTTCTCATCTGTCCAGGTCCTTAATAGCGCTTCTAGTGGACCTTTTATTGGCCTCCAAAATATAGTAGAGTTGCGGGAGCCATCCCGGTTGAACTATGTGGTACCTCCCGATACGCAAACAATGCGGCGGGCAGGAATTGATCCCACAGATCCGGTTTTTCGTGTGCCAGCTTTCTCAGGATAGAAATGAGAGTCCCGTTGAACCTCTCTACCTGGCCGTTCCCTTGCGGATGGTACGGACTACAATGAAAGTGTCTGGCTTGAAATAGCTTAAAAACTTCTTCCGTTAGTTTCCCCTTGAACTGAGAGCCATTATCCGTCAAGATTTGATGCGGGAATCCTAATCGGGTAAATATTGTAAGTAGTGCCTCTGCTACATGTTTTGAATCAATTGATGGCAGGGCTACCGCCTCTCCCCACATAGAACAAGTGTCCACCAGAGTAAGGATGTAACTGTTCCTCCTCTTGGTCCGAGTGAGAGGTCCCACAATATCCACTGCAACCCTCTCAAAAGGTGTTCCCACTATGGGCATTTCCCCTAGAGTTGCAGGAGCAGTCCAATGCTTTGGAGCTACCCTTTGACATTCTGGGCAAGATTTGACATATCTTTTTATATCCTCCGTTATCCCTGGCCAGAAGTAATGACAAGCTATACGCTGTCCTGTGGCGCTGATCCCCATGTGACCACTGAAGGGAATCGCATGCCCGAGTTCCATCACTTTATCCCTATATGAAGTGGGAAGGACCAGCTGGTTGTGACCATTTGTTCCAGTTCCGGCCTTCCTGTATAATAGTTTGTTCTTCATAAAATATTCCCCCTTGCTCGGAGGTGTGTGGCATTTGGGCAATTTTTTAAAACATGGCTTGAGTGTCCTATCCTCAGCCTGCGCCTTCCTCATCTCCTCTGGATGAGCATTTATAGGTTCACCTTCTTCCTCCTTCTTCTGTGACCTGGTCTGCACTGTCGCCATGATCACAGGTCTCTCGGGATTCCCCAGGAAGACGTATCTACACCCCAATATCAGAGGGTAGATTGGTTCATCTATCACTGCTGCTCTGATTTCTCCTTCCACATAGCGAGTTTTCACCGTTATCCTTGCGATGGGAAGTTTCATGAGTGGTATGTCCTTAGTTGCCCCTTGTATTTCCACTGTTTCTGTGGTATACTGACTTGGGTCCACTAGGCTAGACTTCACAACTGAATCATAATCCAAACCTGTATCATAAAGGCACCTTATGGTGACCCCATTACAAATAACATCCTCACAAACTGGGGGGTGATAAGGTTCCTGCTGTCCATTAGGATTAACCTTTAATCTTTGAGTCCCCGACTTCATTGCAGCAATGTTCGAAGGTTTCCTTCTACAAAATTCGGTGTTATAGTTATCTTTCTTGCACCATTTACACCATCTTTTTCCTTGGTTAAACGGTTTTCTTTCATTGGATTTTTGGTCATTGGACTGTGAGTTTCTGTCTCGGTAGTCATTTCTTGGCCGTTCAAAGTTTGTCCTACCTTTATTTCCCTGTTCTCTATTATCAAATTTATTAAATTGCTGTGGAGCTTTAAAATTGTCTATGTGCTTCTTTTTAGCACCACTTACCTCTGCCTGGGCTGCCTGATACCTCTCAGCGACATTTAAAACCTCCCCCAACTTCTCTGCACCTTGTTCCATGAGACATTTTCTCATGTCTGGAGCCATGAACTCTCTCAATTGCTCAATCATGATCATCTCTTTAAGATCTTGGGTCTTCCCCAGAGCAGTCCATTTCTCCAAATAGGTTTCCAGTCTGGCAGAGAATTGGTGGTATGTCTCCCCAGACCACAGTTTAGCATTTCTAAATTTCTTACGATAAAATTCACCATTTTTCTCGTACCTCAATAACAAAGCCTGCTTTAACATGTCATAATTGTCTTGGTCTTCTCTGTTCATTTTTGCGAAGACTTCATAAGAAGTAACTCTCAGTCCCTGTGATAGCTTTAAACTCCACCTCTCTCTCTCTAACCCATATGTAGTAGCTAATAACTCAAAACGTCCTAGGTACCCCTCTATGTCATCGTCTTTTTAAACAAAATGGTCTAAATGAAACCCCATAGCTGAGGCTGAGGCTCCCAGACTGGGCGTGGCATCCGAGGCAAAAGGGCTGACACCATTTTCAGGAGCCTGGCCTTGTAGCTCCAGCTCCCTTAGTCGTAATTCGTGCTCCCTTTGCAACCTTCTATCTTCTGCCTCCCTTTCGGCAGTCAATCTTTTATCTTCTGCCTCCCTTTCGGCAGTCAATCTTTTATCTTCTGCCTCCCTTTCGGCCTTTTTATCTGCTGCCTCCCTTTCGGCAGTCAATCTTTTTTCTTCTGCTTCTCTTTGCTGTCGTTTTTCTTCTGCCTCAATCTGCAGCCTCTTAGTCTCAGCCTCTAACCTCTTCTCTTCAGCCAACCTTTCAAACTCTAATTTTCTCTCAGCCTCTTTTTCTAATCTTCTTTCTTCCCGTTCAATATACTTATCACATTCAGCCGTTACATATTGAATTAAACCCTGACCATCCATTCCCATATCCTTTGCCGTTAGCACAGCAGCTGATCTGAATTTGGCTAGCTCCGCCATACTTTTTAAACAAATCTAGCAATGAGCAAAATAAAAATTCCAACCACTAAAGTAATTCTAATTACTCTAGTCTAAAATAATTCTAATTAATTAATTAATCAATTAACTACCACTGGCTGTGAAGATTCACCAACTTTTATTTTCACTTTTAATTTTAAGGGACACTTTTAATTTCTATAATGTGTTCCCCTAATTTAATTCTCCCCCCAGGAGATCCTAATATTATTGATAGGCGAATTATCCCGGGACAAGAGACCCCAATATATGTAGTGGATTTGATGGTATTGTATGATTGTGATATTACTTAATGTGATGCATGAGGTCAGCTGTGAAGGCTCCTGAGATAAATGTAGCTGTGAATTTTCAGAAGGCTCTTCTTGCTACCACTACGACCTCACACCTATCTTTTTTTCCTAATGAATGTGGCTACGTTAAAGTTCTAGGGTAATGATATGTAATGTGTTGTGGTAGTTTATATATATACACACAGCTATTTAATAAGTCTAATAATATTAATAAAATGTTATAACACACTGAACTAACTCAAGATGTGTAAAATTTTTGATAATAAATTTTCTTTAAGTTTATTTGTTCTGAACCAAGGTTTTATTTTGGTCAGAACATATGAAAGGTTTTGCAATTATTAATGAAATGCATGAATATATGGCATAAAAAATGAAAGGTGTGTACATATGTATTTTACACGACTAGTTAATGTTACTACTGTTTATAGTTGTAGTTTATATGGGAGAACGATCACTGGATGTGCTGTTGGGGTGGCCTCATCACTCCCTGTCTATGGCGACTACACATTGTCCATTTATTGATGGAAATATAATTGGTGTGTTAGAAAATAAGTTGAGTTGGTGAATTTCCAGCAGGCCAGACGCTCACGTATCTTGAATGAGTAGTTCTGGTGCTGGAATCTGGTGGCCCCCACCTCTCCGTGCTTGGGGGCAATATAAGGCTGCTCTGCCAAAATATAAACTGCACGGGTCCCTCTTGTATTATTCAACACCTCATTTGACACCACATTGGTGCCAAATAAAAACTCACAGTTCTGCAATAAAAGTATTGGTCATGTGTCAGAATTCCATCCTCTAAACCATTTCTGGACACAACACTACACACAACAACACCACATAGACGGGTCAGATCTCTTTGACCATACAACACATCTTACCAAGTTGGTTTCACATAGGATAAGTTCCCCCAGACTACATATTCTGAAATATGTTCATTAGCTTTCTGCCATAGAATAGGATAGGTGATATGTTCCACTGATCTCAACACTTGATCTGTCCTTCATAATCCTTGCTGGAGTTTATGTATTTTATTTGTCTCTAGACCCTGAACTGGGGCGGGGGGTCTTGAGCGAATCCTTACTTGTTGTAAGGGATAGATTTTGATATGGCAGTATCAAATCACTCGAAACATTAAACAAATATTAAAATATACAAAGAAATACTTTCAGTCTTACCAGAATTATGAATATAGAACACAGTTATCTGCTAGCAAAACTCAGCTGAGCTGCTGGCTTTAGTATGGCGTCCCTCTAAATATTTCAATTAGCTTTTGGGAAATACACCACTGAATAATTTACTGTGTCTACTAGGACAACTTATGACGAATGGCAAAAATGCGCGTCTGAGCGCCGATAATATATTCATCTATGGCCAATCACCGCCTTTTTCTTTTCAAATTCAAACCTCCTACCAAAAAAGTCATTTCAGTCATACCTCAGTCAAGTATGTATTATTGTCTGTTATTCCGTCTGTCTCTACTTGTGTTTCACAAAAAACACACTTGTTTTTTGAACCAACTCTGCCTTCCCCTACACAATTTTGCCTTTAAAGTTATTTTTAGCCACAATTCTCCATCCCATCCCCTCTCTTTCATTCCAACTAGATTTTAGCACTTGAGTCTCAAGGTCGCAGTTTTTGAAAATTAGGGACATTTTTTGTTTCAATGCAGTCGCTCGCTGATATGAACAACACAGTCTTTTGTCAATATCTTTCTTATTATCTATCCGTCTGTATAAATGAAAGCATATTATTTCACTGCTCAAGATGGGCCATCCGGCCAGCTAGGTTTTATATTCCTAACATTATTATTAAGAAAAAGTTACTTTTCAAGGTTAGTTGGTTTTTCGAAATATTTTCTAGCATCTTCTGTGAAGCGTTTGCCGCTGAATTCAAATAAACGGACTAAGTTATCGCAAAAGCGTCCAAGAAATGACTGTTGCGTATAATAGCTAAGGTCCCTTTTGTCGATTTCTTTACCTTATGTCAACTTGGGGACGTGAATTTTTTCTTTGCCCCACCAATTGCGTCTTTTTAGCCTTGCTAGTTTTAAGCACATGTTCAGTCATATTTTTTTCCTTTTGATCTCCGTTCTCATCCCGTTCCAAGGGTAAACGTTTTGCCTTCACGTCTAACAAGTTAATTTCCATGGCGGGTGGTGACCCGCGGCGTGGGCGATCATGTATTCTAGTAGCTTACGCATTAGTTTTTATCCCTACATGTTATCTTTGGAGATATTTTAACGTTGTATCACGGTTAATTTTATGACACATCTCCCCACTTGAAAACATGCCTACGGCAAGTTCCAAAACCAGTGATACACATAGATAAAATCTCTCCTCATGCCTGCCATTACTCTAATTTTGATCACAGGGGTGCCGACTGAGGAAATCTGCACCGACATTCAATTTGCCTGGGATATATTGGATACTAAACTGATAAGGTTGAAGCAATAAAGACCACCTCAGCAATCTTGCGTTTTCATGCTTAGCCTGAGATAGGAATACGAGAGGCTGATGATCCGTCTCGACCACATTAGTCCTACCATACAGATAGATTTGAAACTTCTTTATTGCCCAGATTAACGCTAAACATTCTTTTTCGCTTGTGGAATATCCTTGTTCCGCCTTATTCAATTTGCGGCTTGCATAAGCGACTGGTTTCAGTTCCCCATCAGGTGAAGATGATCTTTGCAACAAAGCCGCCCCGAGTCCTACATTACTTGCATCTGTTCTTAAGACAAAGTCCTGTGTCAAATCAGGCAGTTTGAGAATAGGCTTGCTAGTGAGTTTTTCTTTTAAGTCTTGGAACGCTAATTCACTTTGTGCAGTCCAAATAATTTTATCTGGAAGTCCCTTGCGAGTCAGATCAGTCAAAGGAGCACAAATCGAGTTAAAATCTTTGATATATTTTTGATAAAATCCGCATAACGACACGAATGATCGCACGTCCTTTTTTGTTTGTGGTCTAGGTGCTCTCTGCAGTTTTTCCAAGTTCTTGGGGTTAGGGGTCATGTTACCCTGATATACAGTGTGTCCCAGGAATTCCAACTCTTTGCATCCAATACAACATTTTGTTGGCCTAGCAGTTAAGTTCGCCTCCCTAAGCCTATTAAATAACATTTTTAGAGCGTCAATGTGTTCTTCAAATGTCTCTGTGGCGACGAGAATATCATCCATGAAATTCGTGATACATGGGTTATTCAGGGGATCCAACAATTTGCGCATCATCCTTGAAAATACACTCGGAGCATTTTTCAGTCTGAATGGTAGCATGTTGAATTCATAATGTCCATCCGAAGTGCTAAAAGCCAAATAAGGTCTCACTTCAGGCTTCACTGGAATCTGGTAATAGCCTTTACTAAGATCCACCTTTGAAAAGTATTTTGCCTTGTTCAATCTGGCAAATAACTGTTTTGTGTCTGGTAATGGATCCACTTGTCCTTCTGTGACAGCATTCAGTTTTCTGTAATCTATGCACAGTCTGTGTTCACCAGACGGTTTTCTCAACAAAACGACACTAGAGCTAAAAGATGATTCACTGTGTGAAATAATCCCCTCCTTCAACAAATAATCTATTTCTTCCTTCAATGCCTTCTCCTTCGCGAACGGAATAGAATAGGCTCTCATACAGATTGGGTTTGAGTCTACCAGTTTCATGTCATACTGTAGCAAATTTGTATGGCCTGGTTTATCTGTTAATATATCTGTATGTTCCTCCAGAACCTGTTGAACTCTCTCCCTCTGATTTTTAGTCAGGTGCTTACTGACTTTTACCTGTGCTGCTGTTTCACAAGGATGTAATGGGTATTCATGTGAGGTGAGTGGTTCCTTTTGCATTTGAGTTGCGATAGCTAAGGTCAGTAAGGGGGTGCTTTCCTGGAGTGGTCTGTCCAGATACTTCTTTAACAGGTTTACATGATAAACTTTCTCCTTCCCCTTTTTTGTCAATTTTATAGATTGTTCTAGACACCTTCTCTAGAACCGTATATGGACCTTGCCATCCAATTTGTAATTTATTCTGGCTACCGGGTAGTAGAAGCAGCACCTTCTCTCCCACAGCTAGTTCTCTGTTCTTTGCCTTCCTATTAAAATATGCTGCATGTTTCTTCCTGGCTTGTTTCAAATTATCATTTGCCAGTTTCCATCCAGCTTTCAAACGAGTGGTCAGTTCGTTCACGTATTGATAAGATGAGGTAACAGTCTCTTCCGCCTTCTCATCTGTCCAGGTCCTTAATAGCGCTTCTAGTGGACCTTTTATTGGCCTCCAAAATAGTAGAGTTGCGGGAGCCATCCCGGTTGAACTATGTGGTACCTCCCGATACGCAAACAATGCGGCGGGCAGGAATTGATCCCACAGATCCGGTTTTTCGTGTGCCAGCTTTCTCAGGATAGAAATGAGAGTCCCGTTGAACCTCTCTACCTGGCCGTTCCCTTGCGGATGGTACGGACTACAATGAAAGTGTCTGGCTTGAAATAGCTTAAAAACTTCTTCCGTTAGTTTCCCCTTGAACTGAGAGCCATTATCCGTCAAGATTTGATGCGGGAATCCTAATCGGGTAAATATTGTAAGTAGTGCCTCTGCTACATGTTTTGAATCAATTGATGGCAGGGCTACCGCCTCTCCCCACATAGAACAAGTGTCCACCAGAGTAAGGATGTAACTGTTCCTCCTCTTGGTCCGAGTGAGAGGTCCTACAATATCCACTGCAACCCTCTCAAAAGGTGTTCCCACTATGGGCATTTCCCCTAGAGTTGCAGGAGCAGTCCAATGCTTTGGAGCTACCCTTTGACATTCTGGGCAAGATTTGACATATCTTTTTATATCCTCCGTTATCCCTGGCCAGAAGTAATGACAAGCTATACGCTGTCCTGTGGCGCTGATCCCCATGTGACCACTGAAGGGAATCGCATGCCCGAGTTCCATCACTTTATCCCTATATGAAGTGGGAAGGACCAGCTGGTTGTGACCATTTGTTCCAGTTCCGGCCTTCCTGTATAATAGTTTGTTCTTCATAAAATATTCCCCCTTGCTCGGAGGTGTGTGGCATTTGGGCAATTTTTTAAAACATGGCTTGAGTGTCCTATCCTCAGCCTGCGCCTTCCTCATCTCCTCTGGATGAGCATTTATAGGTTCACCTTCTTCCTCCTTCTTCTGTGACCTGGTCTGCACTGTCGCCATGATCACAGGTCTCTCGGGATTCCCCAGGAAGACGTATCTACACCCCAATATCAGAGGGTAGATTGGTTCATCTATCACTGCTGCTCTGATTTCTCCTTCCACATAGCGAGTTTTCACCGTTATCCTTGCGATGGGAAGTTTCATGAGTGGTATGTCCTTAGTTGCCCCTTGTATTTCTACTGTTTCTGTGGTATACTGACTTGGGTCCACTAGGCTAGACTTCACAACTGAATCATAATCCAAACCTGTATCATAAAGGCACCTTATGGTGACCCCATTACAAATAACATCCTCACAAACTGGGGGGTGATAAGGTTCCTGCTGTCCATTAGGATTAACCTTTAATCTTTGAGTCCCCGACTTCATTGCAGCAATGTTCGAAGGTTTCCTTCTACAAAATTCGGTGTTATAGTTATCTTTCTTGCACCATTTACACCATCTTTTCCCTTGGTTAAACGGTTTTCTTTCATTGGATTTTTGGTCATTGGACTGTGAGTTTCTGTCTCGGTAGTCATTTCTTGGCCGTTCAAAGTTTGTCCTACCTTTATTTCCCTGTTCTCTATTATCAAATTTATTAAATTGCTGTGGAGCTTTAAAATTGTCTATGTGCTTCTTTTTAGCACCACTTACCTCTGCCTGGGCTGCCTGATACCTCTCAGCGACATTTAAAACCTCCCCCAACTTCTCTGCACCTTGTTCCATGAGACATTTTCTCATGTCTGGAGCCATGAACTCTCTCAATTGCTCAATCATGATCATCTCTTTAAGATCTTGGGTCTTCCCCAGAGCAGTCCATTTCTCCAAATAGGTTTCCAGTCTGGCAGAGAATTGGTGGTATGTCTCCCCAGACCACAGTTTAGCATTTCTAAATTTCTTACGATAAAATTCACCATTTTTCTCGTACCTCAATAACAAAGCCTGCTTTAACATGTCATAATTGTCTTGGTCTTCTCTGTTCATTTTTGCGAAGACTTCATAAGAAGTAACTCTCAGTCCCTGTGATAGCTTTAAACTCCACCTCTCTCTCTCTAACCCATATGTAGTAGCTAATAACTCAAAACGTCCTAGGTACCCCTCTATGTCATCGTCTTTTTAAACAAAATGGTCTAAATGAAACCCCATAGCTGAGGCTGAGGCTCCCAGACTGGGCGTGGCATCCGAGGCAAAAGGGCTGACACCATTTTCAGGAGCCTGGCCTTGTAGCTCCAGCTCCCTTAGTCGTAATTCGTGCTCCCTTTGCAACCTTCTATCTTCTGCCTCCCTTTCGGCCTTTTTATCTTCTGCCTCCCTTTCGGCAGTCAATCTTTTATCTTCTGCCTCCCTTTCGGCCTTTTTATCTGCTGCCTCCCTTTCGGCAGTCAATCTTTTTTCTTCTGCTTCTCTTTGCTGTCGTTTTTCTTCTGCCTCAATCTGCAGCCTCTTAGTCTCAGCCTCTAACCTCTTCTCTTCAGCCAACCTTTCAAACTCTAATTTTCTCTCAGCCTCTTTTTCTAATCTTCTTTCTTCCCGTTCAATATACTTATCACATTCAGCCGTTACATATTGAATTAAACCCTGACCATCCATTCCCATATCCTTTGCCGTTAGCACAGCAGCTGATCTGAATTTGGCTAGCTCCGCCATACTTTTTAAACAAATCTAGCAATGAGCAAAATAAAAATTCCAACCACTAAAGTAATTCTAATTACTCTAGTCTAAAATAATTCTAATTAATTAATTAATCAATTAACTACCACTGGCTGTGAAGATTCACCAACTTTTATTTTCACTTTTAATTTTAAGGGACACTTTTAATTTCTATAATGTGTTCCCCTAATTTAATTCTCCCCCCAGGAGATCCTAATATTATTGATAGGCGAATTATCCCGGGACAAGAGACCCCAATATATGTAGTGGATTTGATGGTATTGTATGATTGTGATATTACTTAATGTGATGCATGAGGTCAGCTGTGAAGGCTCCTGAGATAAATGTAGCTGTGAATTTTCAGAAGGCTCTTCTTGCTACCACTACGACCTCACACCTATCTTTTTTTCCTAATGAATGTGGCTACGTTAAAGTTCTAGGGTAATGATATGTAATGTGTTGTGGTAGTTTATATATATACACACAGCTATTTAATAAGTCTAATAATATTAATAAAATGTTATAACACACTGAACTAACTCAAGATGTGTAAAATTTTTGATAATAAATTTTCTTTAAGTTTATTTGTTCTGAACCAAGGTTTTATTTTGGTCAGAACATATGAAAGGTTTTGCAATTATTAATGAAATGCATGAATATATGGCATAAAAAATGAAAGGTGTGTACATATGTATTTTACACGACTAGTTAATGTTACTACTGTTTATAGTTGTAGTTTATATGGGAGAACGATCACTGGATGTGCTGTTGGGGTGGCCTCATCACTCCCTGTCTATGGCGACTACACATTGTCCATTTATTGATGGAAATATAATTGGTGTGTTAGAAAATAAGTTGAGTTGGTGAATTTCCAGCAGGCCAGACGCTCACGTATCTTGAATGAGTAGTTCTGGTGCTGGAATCTGGTGGCCCCACCTCTCCGTGCTTGGGGGCAATATAAGGCTGCTCTGCCAAAATATAAACTGCACGGGTCCCTCTTGTATTATTCAACACCTCATTTGACACCACATTGGTGCCAAATAAAAACTCACAGTTCTGCAATAAAAGTATTGGTCATGTGTCAGAATTCCATCCTCTAAACCATTTCTGGACACAACACTACACACAACAACACCACATAGACGGGTCAGATCTCTTTGACCATACAACACATCTTACCAAGTTGGTTTCACATAGGATAAGTTCCCCCAGACTACATATTCTGAAATATGTTCATTAGCTTTCTGCCATAGAATAGGATAGGTGATATGTTCCACTGATCTCAACACTTGATCTGTCCTTCATAATCCTTGCTGGAGTTTATGTATTTTATTTGTCTCTAGACCCTGAACTGGGGCGGGGGTCTTGAGCAAATCCTTACTTGTTGTAAGGGATAGATTTTGATATGGCAGTATCAAATCACTCGAAACATTAAACAAATATTAAAATATACAAAGAAATACTTTCAGTCTTACCAGAATTATGAATATAGAACACAGTTATCTGCTAGCAAAACTCAGCTGAGCTGCTGGCTTTAGTATGGCGTTCCTCTAAATATTTCAATTAGCTTTTGGGAAATACACCACTGAATAATTTACTGTGTCTACTAGGACAACTTATGACGAATGGCAAAAATGCGCGTCTGAGCGCCTATAATATATTCATCTGTGGCCAATCACCGCCTTTTTCTTTTCAAATTCAAACCTCCTACCAAAAAGTCATTTCAGTCATACCTCAGTCAAGTATGCATTATTGTCTGTTGGTCCGTCTGTCTCTACTTGTGTTTCACAAAAAACACACTTATTTTTTGAACCAACTCTGCCTTCCCCTACACAATTTTGCCTTTAAAGTTATTTTTAGCCACAATTCTCCATCCCATCCCCTCTCTTTCATTCCAACTAGATTTTAGCACTTGAGTCTCAAGGTCGCAGTTTTTGAAAATTAGGGACATTTTTTGTTTCAATGCAGTCGCTCGCTGATATGAACAACACAGTCTTTTGTCAATATCTTTCTTATTATCTATCCGTCTGTATAAATGAAAGCATATTATTTCACTGCTCAAGATGGGCCATCCGGCCAGCTAGGTTTTATATTCCTAACATTATTATTAAGAAAAAGTTACTTTTCAAGGTTAGTTGGTTTTTCGAAATATTTTCTAGCATCTTCTGTGAAGCGTTTGCCGCAGAATTCAAATAAACGGACTAAGTTATCGCAAAAGCGTCCAAGAAATGACTGTTGCGTATAATAGCTAAGGTTCCTTTTGTCGATTTCTTTACCTTATGTCAACTTGGGGACGTGAATTTTTTCCTTGCCCCACCAATTGCGTCTTTTTAGCCTTGCTAGTTTCAAGCACATGTTCAGTCATATTTTTTTCCTTTTGATCTCCGTTCTCATCCCGTTCCAAGGGTAAACGTTTTGCCTTCACGTCTAACAAGTTAATTCCATGGCGGGTGGTGACCCGCGGCGTGGGCGATCATGTATTCTAGTAGCTTACGCATTAGTTTTTATCCCTACATGTTATCTTTGGAGATATTTTAACGTTGTATCACGGTTAATTTTATGACAGGTACTTAAATTTAATTATGACTGGATGTTACAAATGTATGTTATTATTTTACCTTGATAATGTTGTATGCTTAAATAATGCTCGAAATACATGTGCGATTGAAAGGATACGATATGTAAGATGACAGAGAGAGGAAGGGCAGAATGTAAGACGGGCCTGCGTGACCAATTCTTAACCCTTTGAAAATAAAGTTCGTTGGTTCGTGCGTTCACGTTTTATGGATATTCATGACGAAGCGGTAACTCTATGTTATCCTTCCTTTCCTAAAAAACTCCTGAGAACTACAAGTGTCTGAATTGTCTAAATTCTCTTATTACTGTTATTTATGTTATGCTCATTTTCTCCACGTGTGTTCCAGAAAAGGACTGTCTTATGACGCTATCAGATGACTACCTCAGTGTATGCTATTCGTCTCTGACGTCTTTTTTTCACTCTTTCTTCAACCGGTGCTGGCTCTGTCTTTCATTTCAACGTTTTTTTTTTTATAATTAAAACTGATTTATCTTCAACTTATTTATCAGCTGTTTTATTATTATAGTTATTTCGTTCTGTGGAAGCACCAGTTCATGAAAAAAACTTTGATCATTCTTAATTATCGTTTACATTTTGCCTTTATATTTCCTTCATTATCATGAGGACTGACATGACGACGATAATTTACACTTACCTGTCAAGATTCAGTTGTAAATCTTGATATAGTGGAAAGAGTTATAGTAAAGTTTTTTCACAAATAATTCACATGATTTGAAAAAAAATGCACGATCTTAACCTAGAACAATAATGGCTATTCCTAACAAATGTCGGAAGATTCAGTTACCATCGACACAGTGGTCATATAGGCTGTCAATGTTGTATTACTATTCTCTGAGTTTTTTTATTTAATTATTTTTATTTTTTTTTTTATTTTTTTTTTGGTATTTACTTAAGAGCACCAGATTTAAATGATAAGCTAGTCATTGTATTTTAAAACTTCTTTCATAATTCTTTTTTTTTTCAATTTCAGGAGGTTCTAAGCTACGAGACTTTAAATTTAATGTCTAGAAATATAATAATGTCGGAAATGAAAATCTGTTTTTGCAAAAATAGTAAAATGCAGCGGAATATTTCTGGGCAGATCTCATGCCACTTAACGAAGTAAGTTAGCTATAAGAAAATTTGTAACACAAAATAATATTTTAAGAAATGCATATATTTCTTCCTTGGAAATTAAAAAAAAAACCATTTCTTAACAAAATATAAATTTCAAAGTACTCCCAACCTACCCCCTTTTAAAAACTGTTTCGACATTGGGTATTGGCATATTAAAGTTCAGAGGTTACGACTTGTTCAGAAAATAGACTAATTCTAATTTTCAATTTTTTAATGGGTTTTATTTAACTAAAAATCTAGTGTTGTTGCTTCTCGTGAACTTATCCCTACAAGCAAACTTACAACAGACACATTGTCAATGAAATCTCGCTTCACAGTTTTTGTTTTAGGTCCGGTCTTAGAAGATGGGTTAAACACCGAGGAAGTCGTGGAGATTCAAGAAGGGAGATGTCATCGTTGGTTAGACAACATATGTGCAATGGTTGAAGTAACAAAAAGAGATATGGCCCGCAACCAGACGATAAGGCAAGGCCTCAAAACCCAGCCACTGCAGACTTAAATAGAACAGTCCCTACTACGATGGTTTAGCCATATCTGCAAATTGGAAGAAGATCGGCTACCACGACAAGCATGAGAAACTAAGAGTCAGGGATCCAGACCTCCAGGAGGACCCAGTGTCCGTTGGGAGGACAACATTAGGCAATCTCGGAAGAACCGAGGACAAGATTGGAACCAGGCTAGAAGGAAGACAGCCGAGAGGATAGTATGGCTGTCCCTCCTCCAAACTTCTAGACCTCATGGTAGAAGAGGGATGCCTAAGTAAGTATTTAAGACTATGTGCAAAAACGTAAACGTATCGAGTCAGCTAATGCCAAAGACTATTATGGCAGTTTTCTAAGATGTCAAGTGACACGCTGTGTAAATTTAGAGCGAAAGCTATCAAGGAAAAGCTAGCAGGGACAAACAAGCAGGCAAAAGTTAGCAAACTCACATAAGTCTTTGAGTATTAATGGGATCTATATTTCTTGTGTTTGCTCTAATACCGCTATCATTTGAATTTGGTGACATAACTGTGCCACTTCTCAGTAGTCTGTCTATATTTCAGGTTAAGATTTCTTAAATTTACTTTAAACTGTTTTGCTATGTATTTGTTTGTTTGTATTATTTGTCATTCACGTGTACACTTTTCCTGGTTTTGCATAAAGTGATATCAACACCTTGATGTTAACAGTAGATCTATCTAGGCGAGGGACATATCCAGAAGGCACCAGAAGATCTAGAAGACGGCCAGATATAGTGCTACATTCCTCATCACTGCACAGGATTATCGTGATTGAGCTGACCGTGCCTCTTGAATCCAGATTGGACGGGCAACACTCGTTCAAAGTGGCCAAGTATAATGATCTGGTCACGGATTTGAGACACAACAGATTCATGTCGCATAGAGATTATGATCAATAAATTTTCTATATTCTCTTTTTTTTTCTACCCGTGTCCTCTATTTTATTATCACTCTTTATCCTTTTCTTGTGTTTTTCGCATTCGTACGTTTGCGACCATAAACATTACTATTTTCCCATTCAAACTTTCGCCTGGTTTCGTTTTCTCATTTAGAAACGCAGTAGATTACCTAACGTGTCAGTCCCTTGCACGAGATAATTTTAGGTGGGATTTCAGTCTATCAGACATGATGAGCAGACAAATTGTCTACATTTGCAGCTGTCACGAGAGTTTTTCGTCAGGCTAGCTCCCGGCGAAGTGTGAAAATTGCCTCTGCAGTGGAGACGGGTCGTCTGACATTCGCATCTGACATGAGCGCTCACTGTCCGATAGTTAGACGGAGGTATGAATCGCGCCAGACATGCTCGCTCAGAGCAGACAGAGTGTCTGGCATTTCGCCTCTGATACGCGCGCTCACGGTCAGATAGTTAGACGGAGGTGTGAAGACGCACTGGTGGCAGTTACGGCATGCGTCTAAGCTAACGTAGGTGTTAGGAGAGGGGAGAGATCGGGTTTTTGGAAATAGTAGGAGCCTTTGTCTGGTTTAAGATATTAACCAGAGTTTGAAACTTGATTTCACTCATTCTCTATTTGCAGTAGACGTGGTCACTTCGTTCTAGATACTTAAACTTATAAGTGAAAACTCATAGTTTCGTTGTGATACCGTAGTTCTGTGTTGAGGTAAATATTATATTAAGTATCTAATAATTTGTGAGTGATTAAATGTTTAATCGCCTATTTTTCACTAGTGCTTTTGTGCAGAGTGAATTAAAAATAGGTCTGTTATATTCTCTAGTCGACGAGTTACAGTGGTAGAACAGAATAAATTATAATTTCTAGCTTAAAATCATGTAGCTATAATGAATTTAATTTAACTGCTAAATAATCAGACGAGAATAATTTTTCTAAACTAACTTATAAATGCTAGATGCCTCATGAGTGTTGACGGAATACGTATGTATTCCTAATTCATGATGATTGATTTTTATATATAACTTATTTCACGGGAAAGTTTAAACGTCAAGTCAAGCTCTACGCTTGCAGTTCAAAATGTAAGTTATATTGAGTACATAATATGTAAAATATTTCATATGTGTTTTCACTAGTGCTTTTGTGCAGAGTGAATTAAAAATAGGTCTGTTATATTCTCTAGTCGACGAGTTACAGTGGTAAAACAGAATAAATTATAATTTCTAGCTTAAAATCATGTAGCTATAATGAATTTAATTTAACTGCTAAATAATCAGACGAGAATAATTTTTCTAAACTAACTTATAAATGCTAGATGCCTCATGAGTGCTGACGGAATACGTATGTATTCCTAATTCATGATAATTGATTTTTATATATAACTTATTTCACGGGAAAGTTTAAACGTCAAGTCAAGCTCTACGCTTGCAGTTCAAAATGTAAGTTATATTGAGTACATAATATGTAAAATATTTCATATGTGTTTTTTCTTTATTCAGGGAATACTGGGGTAACCCAACTTTGCCGGCGTTTAGTACAGAGACAAACCTGTGAGAAACATAAACATTTTATATCTTTAACCACGTGGGTTTTTCAAGTAACACCTGTCTGACAGGGCGTGTGCCTTCAGAGATACACAGAATACCAATCCCACTAACGGTTTTTTTAAAGAATAAATGCTTATACTGGTCCTTTGAGCCAGATCATATTTCTTCACAAACTCTAATGTACATGCTGCCTTGTGGCGAGAATAATTACAGAAAAAACATTAACTTTTCCGACATTATTTGACCAAGTGTGTGGTGAACCAAGATTATCTGTTGAGAGAAGTTGTCCACCGGTCATCTTCCTTATTAAGGGAAACCTCGTGTTCTGACACTGTGTGCCCGCTGAAACCCAAACTCTTACCTCGTGAATAAGTGACATTAACTTAAATCTGTAAAGAAAAAACGATCGCCTGAAGAGGACGCTCCCCGGACACGTTGAATGAAACCAATATCTGCAGAGCTGGGTATCCGCTTCATCCACAGATAGACAGATTAAACGAAGTGTACACTAAGGCTTGCGCCAGACGGCGAACCACAGCACGATTGTAGGTAAGGTTGTGTGAGTCAGGGCCCTGATGAAAGAACCGAGTGAAAGTAGACTGAAGGATGTTCTTCGTTTGATTCACTCACTTTGTAACTTTCCTTATGCAAGATTTTGTTGCTAAACTATATTTTTCCTTAGAGTAGATACTGCTATCAAAGTCAGTTCATACCTTCAAAAGGGGAAAATATTAGACACAAATCATATGTATCTGTGACTCTTTGGGCTATCATCGTTATCCTAACGGGACTGTGGGCTAAACATCGAGGGAAGATCATAACTGTGGGTCTATCATTTCTTGTAGAAATTCCTTGATTTTTATGACTATTTGTATATGCTTTGATGTAATTTTATGTGTTGCGATGGGATTTTAGATGATAATTAAAACTGTCCTCAAACTTAATCAGCGTGTTGGTCAGCTCGTTCTAGAATATCTATATAATCATCTGTTATAGTTTTCCCACGTCTGTACGTCTAACTGTCGTCTTGTATGTGCGTGCACGTGAGTGGATAGAACTATATATATATATATGTGTGTGTTTAGACTGTCTGACTCCTCTAAATCTGTCGTTGAAGATAGGTGAAAGAGAGAAGATTTCTCGATTTCAGAGACAGCCTCTATCACAGTCTACCATCTCACTCGTGGAAATCTATTTCTACTATTTTCTCTCACTGTGGCTATCACCCATTCTAATCTATTCAGAAGGGACCAACCAAAGTCTTAATTCCCCTATCAAAAATCTACGACAATTCACTGCAAGGGTTATGGCTGTTGAGGTAGGTGCATGAAGTCTAGTGGCTGCCTCAAAGTATGATCTACTGAAACTGAAGGGTTTGAAAGGGCAGTCAAGATCAAGGGCACTTAAGAGACTCAGTGAACCTGCGGAAAGGGCATCGTGCTGACTGTGGAACAACCACAACGGGCTATGGAATTCAAGACAGTAGGTTATTTTTAACATAAGGGTTCCTTTCACAATTGCCTCCAGCTGGTAGAAAAAACAGGACTAAAGTTGAAAACTGCAACCTGTCGCATAGAGATTATGATCAAAAAATTTTCTATATTTCCTTTCTTTTTCTACCCGTGTCCTCCACTTTATTATCGCTCTTTTATCCTTTTCCTGTGTTTTTCGCATTCGTACGTTTGCGACTATAAACATTACTATTTTCCCATTCAAACTTTCGCCTGTTTCTTTTCTCATTTAGAAACGCGCACGCATGCTATTATATAACGTGTCAGTCGCTGCAGTCAGACGAGATGTGTGATTATGTTTCATACTCAGACATAGGAGCAGACTTTTAGTCTAGCATTTTCACCTGACACGAACATTTCTCCGGCGTGAGGTGTGATAACCGACATCTGCACGGCGCAGAATGAGACATTTGTCTGGTAATTTCCTCTGTCACGGCACTCTCGGCCAGCTTTCGTAGCGTGAGGTGTCTAAGACGCGTTTGGCATGTTATATCCAGCGTCTAAGGTACGTAGGTGTTAGGAAAGGGGAGAGATCGGGTTTTTGGAAATAGTGGGATCTTTTGTCTGGTTTACGATATTAACCAGAGTTTGAAACTAGATTTTCACTCTTACTCCTAAATCTGCAGTAGACAGATCGCCAGGCTAGAAGAATATCTTGTGTATTGAAAAGTCTTTAGTTTCTGGGCACCATTTTGCCGAGTTCTAGACTACTATTATATTGAATGATTCTAGTTCGTGGTATTAATCTGTAGTTCTATGCGGAGGTAAATATTATATATTAGATATCTAGTATTTTGTGAAGCGTTTAAAGTGTTAAATCACTTATTTCATATTTCACTAGTTCTTTTGTGCAGAGAGAATTAAAATATAGTCTGTATTATTTTCTAGTGACGTGTTTCAGTGGAAAGCAGAATAAATTATATTTCTAGCTTAAAATCATGCAGCTATAAATGAATTTGATTTTACTGCTAAATAATCAGACGAGAATATAATTTAAAATTTAGCTTATAACTGAAATGCTACATCAGTGAGTATTGACGGGATACGAATGTATTCCTAATTCACGATGATTGATTTTATGAATATAACTTATTTCACGGGAAGTTTTAAATGATAAGTCAAGCTGTACGCTTGCAGTTTAAAATGTAACTTATAACGAGTACATAGTATGTATAATTATTTTATATGTGTTTTTTCCTCTATTTAGTGAAGAAAACTGGGGTTAACCCAAACTCTGCCAGCGTTAAGTACTGATGAGTAATATCTGAGAAGAACTAAAACATTTTCCTTAAAAGACTTGGTGTAAAATCTTTACAAGAATTTTAAAGGTGAAATGACATAACGGGCCTATTGCGCCAGATTTTATTCTTCCTGAGAAAACTTAAGTACAGTTCAGCCCTTGTGGCAAGTAAACTATTACAAACAGTAACGTTCCGCAAATTATGTCAACTTGTAGTGTGACCAAGAATTTTTTTTACCTTTTGATCGAAGTTACAAACCTGACATTGTTCCTAAGTAGTGGAAACCTCGTGATTCTGATCCTGTGAGCCCGCTTGAAAACTAATTCTTACCTGAACTGATAAAGTGACACTAACTTAAAATCTGAACAAAATTATTGCCTGAAGAGGACGCTCCCCGGACAAATTGGATGAAACCAAGATCTGCAGAGCTGGGTATCCGCTTCATCAAACGATAAAACAGATTGTGTCATAACGTGCGCCAGACGGCGAACAGCAGCACGATTGTAGGTAAGGTTGTGTGAGACAGGGCCCTGATGAATGAACCGAGAGAAAGCAGGAACGAGTGACTCTTTTTATGGTATACCAAATTTCACCCACTTTGTAATTTCTTTATGCAAGTTTTTTGTTGCAACAAGATACTTTTCCTTAGGATAGATCACACTAATATCTAAGTCTGTTCATACCTTTAAAAAAGGGAAAATCATTAGATTACCGCTAATGTATCCTTGATTCCTTGGGGCTATCAGTTTCTTCTAACCGGAATGTGGGCATACCTTGAGGGATAAGATCATACTGTGGGTCTATCATTCTTGTAGCATTTTATTGACTTTTTTGACTATTTGAATATGCTTTGATGTAATTTTATGTGTTGTGATGGAATTTTCTGATAATTAAAAATTCCCTTGAACTTAATCAGTGTGTCGGGTCAGCTCGTTCCCAAATATCTATATAATCATTGTTATAGTTTTCCAATGTGTGTGTGTCTACATGTCGTCAATTGTGTGTGTGTGTGCACGTGAGTGGTAATATATATATATATATTAATATATATAGTTTATAGACTGTCTGACTCCTCTGGATCTGTTGTAGAAGATAGGCGGAGAGAGAGAAGATTCTCGCTTTCCGGGACAGCCTCTATAAATTTCTACCATCTCACTCGTGGAAATCTATTTCTACTATCATCTCTCACTGTGGCTATCACTCATTCTAATCTATTCAGAAGGGACCAACCCAAGTCTTAATTCCCCTATCACAAATCTACGACACAACCAAAGTGGAGTAGGTTAACTTTCTGCACATGACAACAAGAGGCTGACCTTGGGAGTCATGACCCAAGTGGGCCCGCCCCCTTAGAGTGTAAAAGAGGTTAAGGGACCGAAACAGTTGATCGAGGGGGACAACATCTGATGATCACATTGCCTCCTGTTGTATCGCTTTGTATACCGTTTGCCAACATATTTTTAATGTTATTCTTGCAGCTGTAGGTGGTAACTGGCCAGGATTATTACGTCCCCTGTATTCTTGTCATTATTATTGTTTCACTTGTCACTCCACGCGGAGCATGGGACATCCACTGTAGTTGATCTCCTTGTAAAAAGCCGGCCCCAAGCATTCACATGCTCTTGCAGCGGTGGTTTCTGTGACAATCTGTTTTACGTGATGATGTTGCCAGCTCCATGAACATCCTCATATTCATCGCCTTGTAGAAACTGCGTCAGTTATATGGCGCCCTCTGAATGCTGATTACGTTTAGATTTATGGCAACATCTGTTGGTAGCTGGTCAAGTCTAAGACATTCCCTGAATTCATCATCATCATCAGTTGCCATCTCCACCACGAAGGTTGGCTGTAATGGATCTCCAACGTCTTCTGTCTCTTGTCTTGGTGGTGCACTCTGATAGACTCTTTCCTGTCCATCTCTTGATGTTATCTTCCCACTTATAGCGCTGTCTTCCCCTTGCACGTTTGCCTTCAACTCTCCCTTCTGTTATGGTCTTCTGCAAGGTGTTATGCCTTTTTATGTGGACAAAGTATTTTAGCTGCCGAACCTTGATCTCCCTCATTAGTTCAAGTCTTCCTGTCACGTGCCATCATCTCAAGGTCTTTCCATATTTTCTTCTTCTTCATGTCTATCTCCAGTTCTCTTCTCCGTGTGTTCCCTGGTCTTCTTCTGCCTCTTACCCTGGGGATTCCAGAACAAGGACTGCCTGGCTTCTTTATTTCCTGCGAGTGCCTGATAACATACCTTTATATTTGTTTCATATTAATTTCATATTAATTTACTGTTTACAGGCCTCAGGTTTCCCTCCCTTATTTGTAATAACTGCCTGGTAAAACTATCATCAGGTTTGCTCAGTGTGTGTGTCCTATCTATCTCCAGTGTCTTCTTCTCACGTCTGTTCTTCTGGCACTTGTCTGGTTCTTCTGTCACTTGTCTGGTTCTTCTGTCACTTGTCTGGTTCTTCTGGCACTTGTCTGGTTCTTCTGTCACTTGTCTGGTACGCGTCATCAGTTCCACATAAGTGGTCTTGTCATACAACTACAATCCTTCAATTTAGGCAAGCACCACATTATGAGAGCGTCTGTGGTTAGAGCTCAGGTCTCTTGCGGCATAAGTAGTGGATTGCAAATACAGTGGTGTCACAATACAGTCTATTAGCTGTAAATGGATACCTGATTCTAATTTTGGGCCAGGAAAGGCAAAGGCAGCGAGGAGTAGAAGTGGTTAATTTATTTAGTATAATTACGTCTCTAATACGTCACTCCCTCTACGGCAGTATCTGCTGTGAGACTACATTTTTTTTACTCATTTGTGAAAGTCTGACGCTTTTTGTTTGTTGTTTCTCTTGTTCGCCATGTTCAGAGCCATACATTTATAACACATAAGGAAGGGAAACCCGAGGCCTGTAAACAGTAAATAAATATTAGACAAACATAAAGGATGTTTTCAGGCACTCCGTAACTGTGGCACTGATAAAATGACTGCTGAACATCTGCTTCAAAGTTGCCCCTTATATGTGGTACAGAGAAAGTGCATATGGCCGACGCCAGCTCCTTTCGTGGAAAAGCTTTACGGGGATTCAAATAGCCTCAAACTGACTACTGCTTTCTTTGAGAACATTCAAGTGGACGTCTGAGAGTGGAAGAAGAAGAAGAAGAAGAAGGCACTCGTAACAAATAAAGAAGTAGAACACTAGACAACAGAAAAACAACAGACGTGAGCCATACAACAGGACTGACTTGACATTTGAACTGATTCTCATTTTTGTGTTGGAGAGTAGAGTGTTAGAGACTTCACACTACTAGATCCAGCATAGAGAGAAAAGGAATGAAAAGGCATGATTTATGCCAAATAAAAGCGATTGGTGAGAAAAATGAAGAAAAAGAAATGACACTGCCGTAGGGCTGAAGGTGAGAGAGATCACACAAAAAAGCATGTCCAGACGTTCTGTGACAATATTCATGGGAATATCACATGCATCATGTAAAACAAAACTGCAACAGGAAATGAATGACTTTCCGCATGCTTCTTGCACGCGAGCGGTCTGCACTGGTGATTACATTTGTCTATCTCGTCAGTATCATTCCCCTTTAGCTCCCCAAGGAGCACAGGCCTTCAAAGTCATACTGCCACGTGCCATCCGCTCATGTTCTTTCCATGAGCTCCTCAATATTATGACCCTTTTTGCACACCATGTAGGGTCTTGTAATTGAAAACTATGTGGTGCACACAAAGGCGTCGAAGTGAATGCTTCTATGCGTGGTTGCAAGGATGACGTGGAGTTGTTTGCAGTAGCAATCAGAGCATTCTATGGATCGGGTCCTGCGGGACTGAAAATGTGTTGAAGAAGTGTCTGATTTTATGAATGAAGCATTCCAAAGTGTTATAGCTTTAATGGACAGTGTCTAATTCATTGCTTCTTAACCTTTAATAGGACTTGCACCTCTTTACAGCATCTTAAGAAGCCTATCACCCTTTTACAGCATCTTAAGAAGCCTCGCACCCCATTATCTTCTAGTTCAAGAAATATGCCAGAAATAAGAAAAAGGGATAATAGTATAGTTTGAGAAAATGTTATTTAAAAAATTTGACTACGGTTCGCTATCTAATTCATGTTGTTACTGTTCTATTTTGTACACACACACACAAAAACATTTGGGTTATGTGTATTATATAGTGCTTTTAAAGATTCGCCTTAAACAATATCTGGCATATCTCGCACCGCTGGAAGGTGTATCTCGCGCCCCTAGAGGTGCATGCGCCCCTGATTAAGAAACACTGGTCTGAAAGTTGTACGTGGATACAAATAATTATAAATAAGAATCGGATGTGTCTAAATTATTATAATTGAGGGACATTCAAATAATGCCCGCCAGTGGACTTGTCGCAGAAGATGTAAACAACAAAATATATTTATATGCAGATGTCATGGATTGCCCCCCCCCCCCCCCCCCCCCCTTTTCCCCCTGTTTTGCAGTAGTAGTCCAACAGTGATCAAAACTCAAAAGTATCTATTATTGGCTTCCAAGGTTTCTACCTGCTCGCAAGATTACTCTTGGCAGAGATGTAGATAGAATATTAATGACACTTCTATCTTAAGGGAAGATTCACAAGAAATTTCCAAAAGTCAGGAACAATGTTGCATTGGGCTGAACAATTGTTAACGCATTATATCTGGTCCGTCGCCTTTTGTGAAGGATTTAAACAATGGTTTAGCGCGTTCAAGCCTCCCAGTTGGTGTAATAATAATAATAATAATAATAATAGCCCCTTCAGTCATAACTGACTATGTAAATGCGCCCCTGAGGTGGCAGCCCTCAGCTGCTTATTTTCCTGGTGCTCCTTTCGACGTTTTCTCCTCACCTCTGCTTCTTGTGTGAGCCTCTCTTCACCCAATCTGAGGTGGTGCCGTAAATAGCATCGCCACTTAGTGCGATCGGCAGCTTCATCCTCCCATGTTGCTGGATCCATATCCAGTGCCCTCATATCTCTCTTGCACACATCTTTGAACCTCAGCTGTGGTCGCCCAACTGTTCTCTTGCCATCTGCTAATTGTCCGTAGAAGATATCTTTTGGGATGCGACCATCTTCCATGCGGCGAACATGGCCAAGCCAGCGAAGTCTGCGCTGTCTAAGCAGCGTATACATACTTTGAAGGCCAGCACGTGACAACACCTCGACATTTGTCACTTTATCTTTCCACGAGATGCCGAGGATGTGGCGTAGACACCGCGAATGGAAGGTATTGAGCCTTCTTTCTTGCTTAGCATAGGTCGTCCAGGTCTCGCTGCCATATAGGAGTGTGCTGGTGACCGGGCATTATATACCGCAGCTTTGGTCTTCATTGTGAGTTTAGAGTTTCCCCAAACACGCGATGTGAGGCGGGCAAAGGTAGCTGCAGCTTTGCCAATGCGGCTGTCGATTTCTGTATCCAGTGAGAGTTTGTCATTGATGGTAGACCCTAGGTATGTGAAGTGCTGCACCACTGCCAATTCATAGTTATCGATAGTGATAACTGGTGCAGCACCCACATCCTGACTCAGCACATTCGTTTTCTTTAGACTTATTGTGAGGCCAAAGTCCTTGCATGCTTTAGTGAAGCGATTCATCAAGCTCTGAAGCTCCTGTTGGCTTTGAGTGACGACTGCAGCATCATCAGCGAACAACAAGTCTCTTATAGTGACCCTTCTGATTTTTGTTTTTGCCTTCAGCCTTGAAAGATTAAACAGACGGCCATCTGACCTAGTGTGAAGGCATATTCCTTCAGTTGCATCTCTGAATGCATGTTTCAAGAGTAAGGCAAAGAAGATTCCAAAGAGGGTCGGAGCCAGAACACAGCCTTGTTTAACGCCACTTCGTATATCAAAGGGCTGTGATGTGCTTCCAGCATATTGGACTGTTCCCTTCATGTCGTCATGGAATGACTTTATCATTTCCAGCATTTTAGAAGGGCAGCCTATTTTCAGGAGGATTTTAAAGAGTCCATCCCTACTAACCAGGTCGAATGCTTTTGTGAGGTCTATAAAGGCGATATATAATGGTCTTTTCTGCTCTCTTGATTTTTCCTGAAGCTGGCGGAGAGAGAAGATCATGTCTGTTGTTGATCTGCCAGCTCGGAATCCACACTGTGCCTCTGGATATATGCGCTCAGCTAACTTGTGTAGTCGCATTAAGATGACTTTGGCAAAAACCTTATCAACAATACTAAGAAGAGAGATGCCTCTGTAGTTATTGCAATCACTTCTGTCTCCTTTATTTTTATACAGTGTTACAATCTTGGCATCTCGCATGTCTTGAGGAATAGTTGTCTCTTCCCAGCACTGGCACAGCATCCTATGCAGGGGGTGTAATAGCGTGCTCTTACAGCATTTGATTAAATCAGGAGGAATCCCATCACTGCCTGGGGCTTTGCCAGAGGCCAAGCTATCAATGGCCTTACTGAGTTCCTCTAATGTTGGTTCGGCATCCAGCTCCTCCATAGTTGGCAGACTATTGACAGCATCAAGGGCTGCAGGCGTAACGGTATTGTCTCTAGCGTAAAGCTCAGAGTAGTGCTCGACCCACCTCTCCATCTGCTTACCCTTATCGGTTAGCTTCTCTCCGCTGATGGTTTTTAGCGGTGCCGTCTTACTTTTATGGGGGCCAAGTGCTTTCTTTATACCGTCATACATTTGTCTAATGTTGCCTGTTTGCGCTGCGATCTGGATGCTCTCACTGAGCTGGAGCCAATAGTCATGTGCACAGCGTCGAGCAGTTTGTTGAACTTTGCTTCTCGTAGCCCTCAGGATCTGTAGGGTTCTGGCGCTCGGTGAACGTTTGTATTCATTCATAGCACTGCGCTTAGCTTCAATAACAGGTGCCATCACATCTGATGAAGCGTCAAACCAGTCATTTGACTTTGCTGTTTTTTTACCAAAAGTGGCAAGTGCAGTACTCTGAATGGTGTTCCGTAGATGCTCCCAGTTCTCTGTAATAGTATCACCATGCTGAGGGCTACTGAGCACTTTCTTGAAGGTCGCAGTGAATTGAGCGATCATGAAAGGGTCTGACATCTTGCTGGTATCAATGCGTGGTTTCCCTTCATGTCTGACACGATAGAGCTTTCTTGGTTGTGCTCTGATTTTGCAGCATACCAAGGAGTGATCTGTATCACAGTCTGCACTATGGTACGAGCGCGTGAAGAGCACAGACCTGAGGAGTGGCCTTCTGACGAGAATCAGGTCACGTTGGTGCCAGTGCTTGGATCGTGGGTGTCTCCATGACACCTTATGCTGGGGTTTTGTCTGAAAGTAGGTGTTGGTCACGCAGAGGTCATGGTGGACGCACAACTCTAAGAGCCGTTGTCCATTTTCATTCATCTTGCCAATACCAAACCTGCCCAGACATGAAGGCCATGAAACATTATCGGCACCCACTCTTGCGTTAAAGTCACCAAGGAGAACAAGCTGTTCTTGCCTAGGTATGCTTTTGATTACTGCTGCTAGATTCTCGTAGAACTCATCTTTAGCTTCTGAGGCAGAGTACAGAGTAGGAGCATACACACTGACAAGGGTGATGGGACCTGTGCTAGTTTGCAGGCGGAGCGTTAAAAGGCGTTCTGATCCATTCTCGCCTGGTTCAACCATGTTAGTTAGCGATTTTTTGACCGCAAAACCTACTCCGTGTTCTCTAGCTTTATTAAGATCTTTCCCTTGCCAATAAAATGTGTAGTCCTTCTCGCTCACCGTTCCAGAGCCCGCCAGGCGCGTTTCCTGAAGTGCAGCTATATCCACCTGAAGTCGTTTAAGCTCATCATTAATTATGGCTGTCTTCCTTACATCGTTTACATCCTGTAGGTTTTCGGATAGTCCAGTCAACATAGTCCGGACGTTCCAGCATCCCAATCTGAGAGTTTGCTTATTTCTATTTTTTCGATAATTGCTTGGTGCAAAATTTTCTGTCCACAGTTCGGGTTTGACCCTAATCCCCATGCACCCAATGGGGAAAGCAGACAGTGGCGGGACAACACCTTATTGACTGGGGGCTGCCCAGCTTGAAGCGGGCGGTAGCTGTCCAGTGAGATCCTAGAACCTCTCCCACTGTCGGAAGTAGCCCCTGGCGCCATGCCCTACGCCAATTGGGCAAAATGCTTATAACCGGTAACTGCTACTTCCCGTGTTTTGCCGACACCTATAGGGTGAAGCTGGAGTGTCCTCTCCAGGGCGCGAGCTTGGGCACAGTTATATGGAGATCAAGCTGTTGCCCATGCAGCATGTTCCCCCTCTCCACACAGCCGGTAGATCCAAAGGAACGGCAGTAGCCGATACAGTTTGGTACCAGCCATGTCGCAGGAGTTGCCAGAATAATGTCGAATCGACATTAGACTGCCTTAGGGACTCCGACTCCGGATTTATCCTCAGGGTTTACTCCCGAAGCCAATTCCACAAATGGATATTCCCGCAAGGCAGCGGTGGTTTGAATTCAGAGTTCCTTCTCTTAGATAAGCTACCAACCAAGGATCACGAGCCCTATCTGCCCGAAGCTGCTGGTTTTAAGGCGCAAGTCGCTCGTCTTTGCCCCTTCTCCCGTCAGTGGAAACAGTTCCGCCGGGCTCAAATTGAGCCACACGTGAAGGCCGGGAGCTGGACTTGGTTGTCAGAGGCTGTTTGAGGCGCGTGCCATAGAAGTATTTTATCTGCAGTGAGAGCTTATCCTCACTACAACTCCCGGCAATAACAACCTTTGGTGTAATCTAACGAAATCCCTCTTATAAAGTATAGCTCTGTTTAAATGCAAATATATGTCTAGGTATATATATATATATATATATATATATATATATATATATATATATATATATATATATATATATATATATATATATATATATATATATATATATATAGTCACAGCGCTATTCCGCATTGCATCGTATGTATTGTGGTCGTCGATAAGTCACTCGGAAAGGCCAACATTAGCCGAACCGGTGGGTCATGTGACTACCGGAAGTCGGGGGCAAAAGGCGCAAAAGCAGTTAGTCAGAAACTAGTCTTCGTCCAGGAAGGACGGATATATTTCCCTTTTGCCAGCAAGATTGCTATGTGGTTCAAATAATTGATTATTAACTGAGTGCTTGCCATAGTTCGGTCCTGGTTGATAATTACGTTGTAATTCTAGAGCAGTGTATGGCCTAGATTTTAATTTCTACAGACCGGAGTTCAATAAGATGTCAATGGTTTGAGTGTGTCATTTTCTCAGTTTTGCCGCTCAGGTGAGCGATGTTTTATAAATCCACATTACAGTGGTGTAACCAGTAGAGTGATTTCCACGATAAGTGGTTCCTGACAGCTGGGGAGCTCTTATCCGGTTCTTTTGTGAGCCTAGAGGCCCGTGGACCAATAATTCTCATTATAGAGGCTAGAAGTTTATATGCACAGATATATTTAGAAGTTTACAGCAGCGTGTGTTCACGTCTTCAGGTCTTCCAGTTTTCACGGCAGTATGTTCTGTTTTTTTTTTGTTTGTTTGTTTTTTTGTGTGTGTTGTGTTAAGACAGTAGCAGTGAACTGTTTTCGGTCGGGTGTGACCCGTCGCGGTATGTGACTGTTAAATGCTGTCGGGGACATAATTTTCAGATTCTTGATCAAAGAGGAGTTACTCGCTATATACTTTGGTTTAAGTCAGAAGTAGTTGTTATCCCACTTGTCTTTTATCAGCGGTCTAATTTTAGGACCGAGGTCTTGCAACCTGACCATATATGGCTCGAGTGGTCAGCCTTTCTTGGAATGTTTTAGATCGCCCCACTTGAGCTTAACTCAAGGGGATTTGCGTTTACGACGCATGCGTGACAATTTTGGCGCGCTAAGAAGCCTTTGTGTTCGGGAGTCGAGCTGAGATTTTCAAGCTGTGAAGACGTGCAGCGTCTCCTATCTGGCGAGGTGTTTAGGGGAAGGAAAGCCTCTGTGTGTCTAAAGATGTCTAGATTTACCCCCTTGTTTTATTCTAAGCGCCAAGGATGGCGAGTGTTGTTTTGGTGTTTATTCGTAGGATTGCTGGCAAGGTAAAAATAACTTTACACCATTTTGTCTCTCTGTTGTCAATTGACATTGTAGTGACTTTCCCTCCTGTGCTGGGAAAAGGTCACTGAAGATAATAGAACTGGAGCTCGCTCATTATACTGACATTGTATTTATCGGGTTAAGGAAACCGAGTGAACATTGCACATGCTAGAACCCGCTATTCAGGCGGTATCAACTGAACAAGGGCTGACATACCTTGTTTGTCTAAAGGAAAGCCACAGAGGTCATCGTATTTATAAAGCCCGCCATATTCGTGCGGCCTGCTTATGCCAGAAAATGTACCTGACTGGGTTAGTCAGAGGATATTTAAAAGAAAGTAGAGATTAGCATTGTATGCTAAAAGCCCGCTGACTTTGCGGTGTAATTTGACCAGAGAAGTACTTGACTTACTGGGGTCAGGCGAAAGAGGAACATTTTGAAGACCCGGTTGCCATACGGGGAGTTTTTGCTGTAGCTGTACCAAGGAAGGACAGAATGATATGCCAGTACTATGATATGTACAAGCTACTAATTATTTATAGATGCCAGCTGCATTGAACTGTTATCATGCCTGTGATGTTACTGAGTCCTGTCAAAATGACTATGTATTGATGTCAGCGTAACCTGTTGTCGTCCTGTAATAAAGTGTCGAAACGTCAACAGTCGTTTAACGCTTCCTTGACTTCATCATCGTGAGTTACAGTGGTGTCCTCATGACTTGTCTATAGTAGCCCTGTGTGGGCGTATATACATCTATATATCATCAACACCACATATCAACATACCAGACGTATTCAACTTGTAGTAAGCCAGCTCCTTGGGGTCCCATTTACAGAATTGTACCACAACATTTGGTGACCATACCATTCAGAAACATACACTCAACCTCAACGAGAAATTAGACTACAACAGTGACCTAGTTTTGAAAAGTGCACAATGAAAGTGTATCGTTGTCAGTAGGGATACTTTTTGACATGTATTGAGTTTGATGTGGTTGTGGAAAGTTCGCTTTTTGCTAAGGTGTTCAATTATTGATAGAAGGAGTGTCACAAGGTGTAGAGTAAAGTGCAGCTGGCGTCGAGCATCACAGTTCGATATATTGCAAGTCACACTTTGTAGCTTAGTGCTAGGAAGGTGATGATCCAGACGGAGCTGCGGATGTTAGTTGTGACAGGTGTCTACAGTTCGTCCGCGAGGGACATAAATGAGATTAAAATTTCTTGTGAGGTCGGTAGTATTTGGGCTCTGGTGCCTGACTGTGTTGTGTCGGCAGAGGAGATTAGATCGTCGGTGTTTGCTGGTATTGGTAGTGTCAATAGTGGTGTCGGTAGTATTTGGGCTCTGGTGCCTGACTGTGTTGTGTCGGCAGAGGAGATTAGATCGTCGGTGTTTGCTGGTATTGGTTGTGTCAATAGTGGTGTTGGTAGTATTTGGGCTCTGGTGCCTGACTGTGTTGTGTCGGCATAGGAGATTAGATCGTCAGTGTTTGCTGGTATTGGTAGTCTCAATAGTGGTGGTGGCATCTCTGGGTGTGTGCAACTCCTCTTATATGGATCATGGTCTAAATCAACTCAACCAGTGTTGTGCACGTAGCCAACCTGCAGTAGTGTCATTGCTCGTACTGCTCTACCTACCTGGAGAACATTACATTCCTGCGCTCCTGCCAAATTCTGTCGTCATCATGCCTTACCGATTTGCCTGTCCAGTGGGAGCCTACTCATACCATTCGTGGCCCTAGTACCGCTTGAAGGGATGCCAGTTACCGAAGCCTGCTGATCTGAGTGGTCCTGGAATATACTGTGCTGAAGAGTGAAGACTGCTGGGTTCCTGAAGTGTCTTAGTGAAGTGAACTGTGATTGTATATTATACGCATCACCGTGCCAAAGGACTTGTTTGTTATTATCTGGCACATAGACTAGTGAAGAAGTCTTGTCATCTGGACATTATTACTGATACGGTCGTTATTCTTGCTATGGACAGTGCTGTGATAACACCGTGAAGAACATTGTTTACGTTTTGGATGTTTACAAGTTTGTGGAGACGAGTTTGTGATGTTCTCATCTACCATCATCCGTGTCTGAGGAGCTACGTGGAGGTGCATCGCTGGATCGTCAGTTAAGTTATTGTTTGAATATATGTGTAGAGTGATGTCGTGAAGTCTGATTCACAACACGTCATTCTTACCACAACAATACGCCATACTTTATGTCAGTGTATCCTTGACGGACCAATGAAACGGCGTCTCTATTCGTTTGTTTACAATAAGCATTAGGCATTCAGCATGGAGTCTCAAATATGTGTAACCCAGTTGGGTATGGAATTAAACTAAAGTATTATGAGCAAAGTACCGCCTGGAAGAGGTTAGTAATTTAATAATAGGACTGTTACTGTATAAGTAGGTGTAAAAACTTCCACAAAAAGTATTATAATAACAGAGAAAAGTGAAATAGAATACATCCAGACATTAAGCTAGCCGAAAATTGTGCTGTTTAAGCTACGCCTAGGAAAATATAGAAGTATGTAAGAATAAGACAATTATCCAGAAACATAAAGACTAACCCAGGGCGTATTTTAAGCCTAAGATGAAAGAAATCGCTCCAGAAATAAGGAAGATATTAAAATTCCTGGTTTTCCATATTTGCACATCTAGACAAATGTATGCCGATATTTATGTTTGCAACACACGGCAGCATAACTGCGTTCTGTGTCGGTCGGCCCTGGCCTATATATAGGACGTGCCCTCTTACGAAAGCAGGCCATAAAACTTTGAAAATACAGCGAGAGCGCCAGTTCTGTCAGTGAAGACTTCCTTTGCCTTCTGCATCTGAGAGCAGACTGCGTGACCATTAATAGCTCGACTGTATGTGCTTGAGGGTAAGAAAGAATATATATATATATATATATATATATATATATATATATATATATATATATATATATATATATATGTATATGTATATGTATATGTTTATGTATATGTATATGTATATGTATATATATATATATATATATATATATATATATATATATATATATATATATATATATATATATATATATATATATATATATATATACACACACACTGAAGCACATTAAAAACGCACCACTATTATGTATACTGATGCCGAGAAGCTGGAAATAAAATGTGTGGGAATGGATTTTCCCTGTGTTTGTCATGAGGTAGAGAGCGAATGGCTGCTGGAATGGACAGTGCATGATTCAACGCACGGGTTTGTGTACAGACTACATGAAAACAATGAAAGTTACACGTGCAACACGATTCCCAACAGCTATGACCCTGAAAATGTGTACGCGTTGTGGCAGTATACTCGGTATAAAAAGGCCGTTGAGACAAAACACCCAGTGCATGTGCTTGAAATGCCACGACTATCTGAAAACGACCGCCAACGAGCCATTGGTATGTTGGAGACCGGAATGAGCTTGCGGGCTATTGCCAGAAGGATGAATTGCCACCACAGCACTAGTGTACGTCTCAATGAACGTTACGGAACCACTGGCAGTGCCCGGGATAGACTTCGGAGGGGCCAACCACGAGTTACTACCCCTGCGCAAGATCGTCATATTGTGCTGAGTCACCTAAGGAATCGTTCTCTCCCGGTAAGTCAAACAGCAAGAGCAATAGTGGGTAGACGTGGGCAAGTCTCTCGAATGACAGTCATACGACGACTCAGAGATACAGGCCTTGCTGCAAGACGACCTTATGTTGGGCCAAACTTGACTCACAGACATCGTCAGCAGCGCCTGCAATGGGCAGAGAAACATATCAGATGGACTAGACTGCAGTGGAATGCTGTCCTATTCACAGACGAGAGCAGATTCAATATATCTTTTGCTGATGGACGTATGCGGATTTGGCGACGGTGTGGAGAGCGCTTTGCAGATTGCTGTGTTCGTCAACACAACCGATTTGGAGGTGGCAGTATTCACATTTGGGGAGGATTCAGTTTTCACCATCGCTTGCCTCTTCACGTCTTCCGTGGAAATGTTAATGCTGTGACATATCGAGATGAGCTTCTGTATGCAGTGGTTGCTCCTGCGTTCACAAATATTATCCAGACTTGCAGCTTCTCCAGCAGGATAACGCACGTGCGCACACCGCATGCATTACGCAGCAATATCTACAGCAGCCGAACATTGTGACGATTGATTGGCCTGCCCTATCATCAGACATGTCCCCTATAGAACATCTGTGGGACGAGCTTGGACGCAGAGTCTACAGGCAAGGTTCTCCAGCTAATCTGCAACAGCTCGAAGCTGCTCTTACACGTGAATGGGACTTGATTCCTCGGAATTTTCTTCAGAGACTTGTGCGTTCCATGCGGAGCCGCTGCCAAGCTTGTTTGCAAGCACACAGTGGACATACCAGATGCTGATAATAGTGTGAATGCATTTTTTTATTGGTTGCATTTTTGGTTTTCTCCCTTGCCTGCACAGAATGCAATGAATTTCATAACAATCAAATGTACAAATTAATGACCAGCATGGATTCATAGGAAAATGAATAAAGATTCCAAATATGTAAACTTGTAAACACTTATATTTACATTTCACACTCTGTTCCTGGATTATACAGGTGGTGCGTTTTTAATGTGCTTCAGTATATATACATAGTTCTAATTAATTAATTAAATGGTGCGTTAGGAAGTGTGTAAAAATGTGTTAGAAAACTACTGTGTAATTTCTGGAGGCAAAACAAAGCCTGTGTATATTCAAATAAATGAGAATGGCAGCGGGAAGTGTGTCCATAGTTTTAGAAAAGCATTTAAAGAATTATTTCTTCATGGAATGGGACACACACCAGGAACAAAGGAAAGGATGAAAGGCATTGTATTGCTGTATTGTTTGAGATATCATATAGTATTTTAAACAACACCTAATAACTGTATGGAGGCGAATTATGGACAGCTAGTTGTGACCAAAAAACTGGAGAAAGATTATCTTCACAGTGAACTGGATTGTGTTGTTACTGTTTTGTTATGCCCTGTGCGTCTACTTGGACACTGTCTGAAACTGTCTCTCGTCTCCTACATTTGTAATAGAGGGATAGTGATAGACTATATAGTGGTTAATCAAATATGTTTCAGGTTATATCCTGTCATCCCAGTACACGTTAAAGAGTCAGCCACTACGGAAGGAACTAGTGGTGCGAGCGCCATATGAGTTCAGAGAGACAGCCACCCAGTACCTACTGCCTGGAGGAATCTCATTTGATCTTTCCTTCCATGACAGAAGTGTGACAGGCTTCAATACAACAGATAAGTGGCCAAACAAGGCTACTGTCCAGAGTTCACCAGTCTAACCACAATTAAAAGACAGAAATATCTAATGATGACATCTGGATGGGCATAGTTATAGCCAGTGATTGACTAAAATTCAATAACTGTGAACTAATATTGAGTATAAAATATAGACAGTCTACAACCAGGTTTACGGTCAAGAAAGAAGAACTATTTATATAAAATTCAATGACTGTAATTATTTGTGAATACTTAACAAAGAATTTTATTAATTGTGTTTTTAATCAATTTTGAGTTCTATGAGCAATTTATTACAAAGAAAAGAAATTTGTACAAAATAAATTGTAAATATTTACCAAGAGACTTACTTGGATCATTTAAGTTAGGTTACAGTTCTTGTTGGTTTTTGCCAAAGTCATCTTAATGCGACTACACAAGTTAGCTGAGCGCATATATCCAGAGTCACAGTGTGGATTCCGAGCTGGCAGATCAACAACAGACATGATCTTCTCTCTCCGCCAGCTTCAGGAAAAATCAAGAGAGCAGAAAAGACCATTATATATCGCCTTTATAGACCTCACAAAAGCATTCGACCTGGCTAGTAGGGATGGACTCTTTAAAATCCTCCTGAAAATAGGCTGCCCTTCTAAAATGCTGGAAATGATAAAGTCATTCCATGACGGCATGAAGGGAACAGTCCAATATGCTGGAAGCACGTCACAGCCCTTTGATATACGAAGTGGCGTTAAACAAGGCTGTGTTCTGGCTCCGACCCTCTTCGGAATCTTCTTTGCCTTACTCTTGAAACATGCATTCAGAGATGCAACTGAAGGAATATGCCTTCACACTAGGTCAGATGGCCGTCTGTTTAATCTTTCAAGGCTGAAGGCAAAAACAAAAATCAGAAGGGTCACTATAAGAGACTTGTTGTTCGCTGACGATGCTGCAGTCGTCACTCAAAGCCAACAGGAGCTTCAGAGCTTGATGAATCGCTTCACTAAAGCATGCAAGGACTTTGGCCTCACAATAAGTCTAAAGAAAACGAATGTGCTGAGTCAGGATGTGGGTGCTGCACCAGTTATCACTATCGATAACTATGAATTGGCAGTGGTGCACCACTTCACATACCTAGGGTCTACCATCAATGACAAACTCTCACTGGATACAAAAATCGACAGCCGCATTGGCAAAGCTGCAGCTACCTTTGCCCGCCTCACATCGCGTGTTTGGGGAAACTCTAAACTCACAATGAAGACCAAAGCTGCGGTATATAATGCCCGGTCACCAGCACACTCCTATATGGCAGCGAGACCTGGACGACCTATGCTAAGCAAGAAAGAAGGCTCAATACCTTCCATTCGCGGTGTCTACGCCACATCCTCGGCATCTCGTGGAAAGATAAAGTGACAAATGTCGAGGTGTTGTCACGTGCTGGCCTTCAAAGTATGTATACGCTTCTTAGACAGCGCAGACTTCGCTGGCTTGGCCATGTTCGCCGCATGGATGATGGTCGCATCCCAAAAGATATCTTCTACGGACAATTAGCAGATGGCAAGAGAACAGTTGGGCGACCACAGCTGAGGTTCAAAGATGTGTGCAAGAGAGATATGAGGGCACTGGACATGGATCCAGCAACATGGGAGGATGAAGCTGCCGATCGCACTAAGTGGCGATGCTATTTACGGCGCCACCTCAGATTGGGCGAAGAGAGGCTCACACAAGAAGCAGAGGTGAGGAGAAAACGTCGAAAAATAAGCAGCTGAGGGCTGTCACCTCAGGGGCGCATTCCCATAGTCAGTTATGACTGAAGGGGCTATTATTATTATTATTATTACAGTTCTTGTTGGTAAATAGTTTAGTTTAATACCCCTAGCAGAGCTTAACATTATAAACAGAGGAGGATCTTGAGAGGAGCATTTAGGAACCTAGGATAATACACTATCATCATACCTAGGAACTTATACAGCTTGATCTTACCTTTGATGTCCATACACCCTTACTCTCTTTAGAGAAGGGGGTATTGCTTATAAGACCAGTCCCTTATCTTATATTCCTTATCCCGGTATCACCTGAAACAACTTTGTGTCCAGGATATCTTATATTTTAAACAATATTAACGCCCTTTCGTGACACTGGTGTCTCAGTCCGGGATACCTTTACTATCCTGGGGTCTTTTCTTTGAGACATTCAGGCTTATAGGTGGATGCTTTTCTCTCACACTAGCGGCGTTAGTGCCACAAATCGTCTGATGGCTTGTAACCACGAACTTTAGAAAAATAGAAAAACAAAAGCCCTCTGCTACGTACATCTGTTTGGAACACTCTAACAGGCTCACGATCCCGTTGTCTGCTCACCAAGGTTAAATTCTCAGAAGAATTTAATTCTTGAGCACGCACAACGTAACTCCGAGAAGATGGTTAAAATTCACCAATATTACTCTGAGGATTAACAGGTAACATGTGCGAATATGATTTGTGCCTGAACTAACATTAACGAGTTACTTACATCTCAAAAATGATAGGCTACTCTTGAGGTACACATGATGTAATCATCACTCATTACTGCTCCAGTCGGAGTCCTGGGGTCACCTCCGCTGTCGGGTTTTCGCACGACAAGTCAGAAACAATCACCAGCTCTTGCTGTTGTATTTTCCTTGGCCATATTTTTATGAAGTGTTGTAACACTGTTGATCGATTCCCCATCACACCATAACACTCAGCATGCACATTTGTCTTCATGTGAACTAAAAAGGCAAACTAAAAAGGCGAACTTAAAAAGGCGAACTAAAAAGGCGAACTGAAAAGAAGCAAGAGAAGACGAAGAATAGGCTTAAAGAATTAATAATAAAAATCTTGATAATGTTATATCATGTGAATTTCGAGGTTTTTTTTTTCATATTGTTATTTTAGTAAAAGTAAAGCATACAGTTGTTTCTTCCATTGTAATAATAATAATAGCCCTTTCAGTCGTAACTGACTATGGGAATGCCCCCCTGAGGTGATAGCCTTCAGCTGCTTATTTTCCTGATATTCCTTTCGTCGTTTTTCCCTCTATTCTGCTTGCCGTGAGAGCTTCTTTTCGCCCAATCTGAGGTGGCACCGTTGAAAGCATCGCCTCTTGGTGCGATCGGGAGCTTCATCCTCCTAGGTTGCTAGATCTATGTCCAGTGTCCTCATGTCTCTCTTGCACACATCTTTGAATCTCAGCTGTGGTCGCCCAACTGTTCTTTTGTCGTCTGCCAGTTGTCCGTAGAAGACATATTTCGGGATGTGACCATCTTCGATGCGGCGGACATGGCCAAGCCAGCGTAATCTGCTATGTCTAAGCAGTGTGTACATGCTGTGAAGTCAGCACGTGACACCTCGATTTGTCACTTTGTCCTTCCATGAAATACCGAGGATGTTGCATAGACACCGAAGATGCAAGGTATTGAGCCTTCTTTCTTGCTTAGCATAGGTTTTCCATGTATCGCTACCATGTAGAAGTGTGCTAGTGACGTAGGTACCTTTGTAGTCCACGGATATCTCTCGAAAGATACAGAACAGTACTCCCATCTCCTAAGGCATGTCGTCAGATGCGACTAATATGAAGTTGTGCCAGCGGCTGACAACCTTATCATGTAAATCAGTTAGCTACAGACACCATTGATGCAGAAGCATGAGCTATGAAGCAACCCACCTACAAATAGGCTAGTTGTAGTTGTAGCCCCATGCTCCACGCTCCGCAAATAGAACTGACGAACGAACTCTATTTTCAAAGGGTTAAGAATTTGCCACGCAGGACCGTCTAACATTCTGCCCTTTAACTCTCTTTCTTCTTGCATACTGCATCCTTTCATTCCCATACGTACTTTAAGAATTAATTTAAAGGCATGCTACATTATAAAGGTAATATAACAGCGTACATTTTACAGAATGCAATCAGAATCCAAATTAAGTACGTTATAAAGAAAGTAATGAAAAAATAGCAACAACAAAAGCAAACAAAAACAAAATCCAAAACATTCGTACAGTATATTAGACAGTATATTGGAAACATTAATAAGAATAGGTTGACATATAATCAGAATTCATAAAATTCTGCTTGTGAATGAACTGGGATTCGGCATGTTTTTCAGGGTAGGTGGAAGATTGTACTAGAAATGAGCATCTTTGAGTCCCATAGCAAATACTGCCGTAGTACGTGAATTGTTAAGCCTTCACTGACGATAATAACAATAATAGGTGTAATAGTGATAATAATACCAGTAATACTATGTAAGAAAACAAAAGTAAAACAGGAATGAATAAATAAATAATTATTAAATTTGAATATACTTTTAAAAGTAGCCACCACTTAATGAGCAATGACAAAGAAAAACTATAAAGAAACAATTCACAATAATAGTTTTAAAACGGACAATAATAACGTAAAACTAATAAGGAAAACAAATAATAATAATTATTATTATTTAGACTGAGAGGCAGGCATCAAAGAAGAGTCGGCTACCCGAAGAGCAGCAGCTGGGAGACTTTTTCAGGCCATAAATCGAGGATTCCTCAGCAAAAGAGAAGTTAGCAAAAGACGAAGATGGATATATACCACTCCACCTATATTCCAGTCTTGGTATATGGATGGGAGTCATGGCTAATGAAGCCAGCTTCAAACCTCAGAAATGAGGTATCTGAGGAAGGTGGTTGAAGTATCAAGAAGAGATGTGGTCCGCAACCAGACGATACAGCAAGGCCTCAAAACCCAGGCACTGCAGACTCAAGTAGAACAGTCCCAACTACGATAGTTTGGCCACGTCTGCAAAATGGAAGAAGATTCGGCTACCACGAAAAGTATGGGAAATTAAGAGCCAGGGATCCAGACCTCCAGGACGACCCAGAGTACGCTGGGAGGACAACATTAGACAATCTCTGAAGGACCGAGGACTAGATTGGAACCAGACCAGAAACAAGACAGCCAATAGGATAGTATGGCGCTCCCTCCTTCAAACCTCTACACCTTATTTTTTTCGGGACAAAAGCAAACACAAGAAATTAAAAAATAAATAAACAACGGAATACTCCCAACAACAAAATTTATATCTTGAAGATATTTAAAAAAAAAATAAACAACCTAAAAACAAATCCTGCTGTAAATAGCTAATCTATGGATTCTATTGCTAAGAACAGTCAGTTGTAAATAACATTATGCTGTAAATAAAACAAACAAAACAAAACAAAAACACAAAAAAATTACACTGAATACCCTAGTTATAACCAACAAATAGATAGAACAGAGTAGACACTCTACCGAGGTTGTGAATGACCGGTGGCAAATAATATTCAATGTCCTTCCACTTCCTTTAAGAAAGAAAGACAGAAGAAAGAAAGAAAGACAGACAGAAAGAAAGAAAGACAGACAGACAGACAGACAAATAAAGAAAAGGGAAAAGGACAGACAATCAAGAATGTGAGACCTGGACAATAAACAAACAGAGCGCTTCTGTGGTCCAGGGGCCCCATTCAGGGCGTCACACAATTCGAATCGTATTCGAATCTATTATTTTCACAACAATTTGTCAGTATGATAATATGTAAGCTTCACGATTTTTCTTTGTAGTAAAACTCATTATTTGTACGAAAAGTGTTTCATTATGTGTTTATGTATATTTTTTTCTGAGAAGGCGTCCATAACTTTCACCTGACAATCAAAGGGTTCCATGGCACACAAAAGAAGGTTACGAAACCCTGGGTTAACAGAACATAGAAGTCAGCATAGACGTGGAAATCATAGACTGTTAAGGAAATTAAATGAGGAAGCTTGTCCATGCGTAATGCTTGCATTCGTATCTCTGGGAAATGTGTATCTACACACACACCCACACACACACACGCACACACACACACGTACACACACATATGGTATTTCAACATTATGTATAAAACCGGTCACACGCTCTTTTATATTTTGGGCATGCGCCGTTATATAACTGACAGACCTTGTGTCTAGGTTGAACGCATCGGGCCTGGCCAAAATAAAGCAAATTTATAAAAAAAAATATATACACACTTTAAAAATATATATTTCATGAGTAACATAAATAATTTTAATTTTCTTTATCACATTTTAAAGCTAAGAGAGAGAGAGAGAGAGAGAGAGAGAGAGAGAGAGAGAGAGAGAGAGAGAGAGAGAGAGAGAGAGAGAGAGAGACACTTTTTTCCACAATTGTCACGGGTTGCCTCCCCTTAGCTCTGCAGTAGTGGTCCAACAGTGGCCAAAACTCAAGAGTAACTAATGAGGGTCTTCAAAGGTGTCTACCTTCGCACAAGATTACTCTTCGCAGAAATGCAGATAGAAAGATAATGATGCTTCTACCTCAAGGTAGTGTTCACAAGACATTCAGAAAGCAAGAGCAATGCTGAATGAGTCCCAGCAATGTTAACTTTAGTATCTGCCGTCAACTTTTGTGAAGGATTGTCTTATAATTAGCTCGTTCAAGCCTCCAACTGAATTACTCAGTGAAATTCTTATTATTATTTTATAGCTCTGTTTAAGTGTATTTAAGAAATTGACTGAGACATACGTGTGCAGTATATTCAAAATTATTAAATCAAGGTTAAATTTGTATATACACAATAACAAATTTAATAATCATTTATGGTTGACAGTTTAAAAATTATAAAGGACAAGCAAGACAAATTGCTTACTGCCCCGAAGGAAGTAATGGAAAGATGGAAAGGATATTTCGCAGAACTCCTTGATGGTGAGCAAGGTCAAGCATCATAAATGATAACCACTAGCACAGAAGAGAAAACCAATGGTGGTGAAGATGACATAAAGATGGAAGAACTGAAGGCAGCACTGGAGAAAATCAAGATGGGCAAAGCAGCAGGGCATGATGGTATAACACCAGAAATGTTAAGTACATGGGAGCATCAGGCGACCTATTACTCTTAAGGGTTCTACAGGCAGCATGGTGCAACAAGACCATACCAAAGGATTGGGAGATTGCCATCATAACACCGATTTTCAAAAATTATATACACTTGAGTATAAGAGTAAGATCTGTTACGGAACTTGTTCCCCAGTATAATGAGCAAAATAGATGTCACGAGATAGATTTCGTAAGCATCTTACTGTATAATATTTGGTGTATAAATTAGACTGACACGCAAATAAATAACTTGACAGAAGTCTGGGTCACAGTTCCATACATATAATCTCAACAGCATAGCCCTGGACATCAGTAACAATAGTACAAAATGCTTGCATCATTAGAATATGTAGTACAGTCATCCTAACGTACTGGTAGCAACTGCATCTAATGTAAGTGTGGCATTCACCCCTCGCACAGATATCTCTATGGTCTGTATTCAATGTAAGTGCGGCATTCACTCCTCGCACATATATCTCTCTCTCTGGTCTAATAACCAGGCGTCCAAGTTCCTCCAGAACTTCACAGCTCGGGAAAACAACGCGCTTATAGTGTCGATACACACGAGCTTTCTATCAAAGCTCCTATTAGGATTCCAAACACTGGAACAGCCAGGGTCTTATAACGTAGACCTCCTATTGGCGCGGGAAAGTAAACAACGCGCCTTCAAACAATAACATATAATGGTCTTACCAGAGACCTCCTTCTGACACGGGAAAACGACGTGCCTTTTAATCTATCCACTTCCAAGCGCGGGACAGAACACAACGCGCTGGTAAATAACAATATATAAAGGCCTTGTAAATACACCTTACGCGGAACATCATCGCGTCACATCCAATATATCATAATCAAAATCACAGACACTATTCACATACTCTAAAAAACACCGACCGTCTCCCACGACGGATGGCCACAGACTCCCCTTAACATCTCAGTATACTTCTCTGATAAGTATGCTAACTACATTCACTTCGCACGCTTTTCTCATGTGCCTATAAACCTCGATTCACACATGAACGCCCCTGAGTAATCTTCAACCATGCTACGTGCTTCTAAACAGTGAACTTTTAAATGTAACATTCCAAGCTTGCATACTTAAATAATAATACACTCTAAACATGTTACACTATTCTCTACCCACACACATGTATACACGTCATGTATCTCATGACATTACCCCCCTCTCCAAATGAAAAACGCAGTTTTTCACAGGAAAGTGATGTAGGCTTCGCCTTAGTAATCATACTCTACTGGCAAACCAAACAAAATTCCATCCTATACAACATTAAACTGTGTTGGATGCAAATCTAACAAGTGTGCTTCCATAAATATATTAACCAAATCGTAAGTGGATTCACCATACAAAAATACATAGGTGAACCAAAAGGTACATCAGCACTGTTCATTAAGTAATATATTTATATTATAAGTTAACACTTGCAACTTATCAAACCAACACAAATGTGATTCATAAATATAAAACAATCTATACTAAATACTGAATTCTATCTGTAAATTCATGTCTCAATTGCTCCAAAAACAAGAGTAAAGGACTGATGTCTCACTAAGAAGAGGTATCGGTGAGCAAGCCTACTGATGACCACCCATCAGATGCTGTAATGATAGAAAATTCCACCAACAACACTGGTATCTCATGGCAAAGCATACTTTCCTATGGATAAACAAAATTAGGCAAGAATAAAATCATTTGCCTTGGAAAATTTGTATCACATTATGCCACATCACATACCCTTCTATGTCCACCCATTCCACTAAACATTCCCAGTGGGGTGACAAAATATTCAATTAAGGAAGAATCCATCATCATCACTACTATGATCACAAAAGTATTTCCAAATAGCACAGTATCTTTAGTAAAGTAAACAGATCACTTATGTCCCACTTATCTGGTGGTAACTTTTTGATGGCGTTGAACATTAACAACTTCAATGGTTCTTTACCTTTATCCACGTATCTGTTTTTGAAATTGAAAGATAATATTAACTCTAACTGGTCTGTAACTCCAGCATAATTCTCTTTCAGACCATCCATCACAGTCTTCCACACTTCCTTCCTTGAAGCTTCAGTCTCTTCCAGTACTGCTTTCTTGGCAACAGATGTAGCATCCTTCATCTCCACCCTACTATACTGCATTTGAGCATCTAAAGGTTCCTTCTCCCAATCTGATGGATCTGTACCAAGCGCAGCCTCATGTCTCTCCTCCGTAGACTTAGCTTGATATTTCAATGCTTCGGCTTGCTGCTCAAATCTTTGTTTAGCAGCCTTAAATTGATCTTCTAGTGCTTGAACCTTATCAAAGAAACTCTTGTTTACAGCATTACGTTTCTCCTTCCAACGAGCTGACAGGACCCTGCAATGTTGTTCTTTAACTTGAGTATTACCCTTATACTCAACTACTATCCTGTTCCTATCCACCTTGAATTCATCATCTAATCTTTGAATACCATCTTTGTATTCCTTTTCTAATAACTGCTCAACAATCTTGAATTTTCCTTCTAATATTATACCCTTTTCATCGAAGGTTCCCTCTTCCTGAATTAATTTGTCTATCTTTAACTGATCTTTGTCACACCAAAAACCCATTTTTGGTAAAAACACTTCTTGGGTTGCATGGTATTTTTCATTATGCACAGGCCTTGTCACTCCCTTTGTTGTCTCATAGGCTTTTGTAGACACTGCATTCTTACTAACACATATTGATCTTCCTTCCATAGAATATAAGTTAGCTTTGCTCTTAACTGAAACATCACTGATCACAGTCCTCTTCTGTGGTTCATGTATAGTCAGTTTGGGCATTTTACCAAATGAGACTGAAGTGTCGTCACAACAGTTATCTGTTTGTACAGTGATCTCGTTCCTCTCAGTTTGGACAGAAACATTCCTAGTTTCAGTTTTAACCATGTCATCTGCTCCATTAGCTTTCCTCTTTAGATTCAGTTTTGGTCTCTTGCTCCCATCAACTGCTGGTAATGTATTTCCAGTTTTAACTTCTCTTATTTCCTTAATCTCTATCAGATATACCTTTGCTCTATGTGGCTTGTATTTATCATCCACTTTTACCATAGTGTTAAACAATTCGTAAGACTCACAATCTCTGATAGCCAAAATAAAGTCTCTTAAGGCTATTCTTTTCTTTCTGTTTCTAATTGTTCTTAAACAATCTGCCATGGCTATAGATTTACAGCCTAGATTCCAAAATAAGAAAGTATATTCACTACAATACTAAATTATCAGTATTAATATATCTCTACATAGGTAACAAATCACCAATAATTCTACAGATAATACAAACTAGTAACCCTAGAATCAGTTACTTATTACATCAGATCCACCTATGTCTAGACTAAAACACATGTGTAGCCGAACACACTGATCCTCAATATACTCTGACCCTCATACCTACAATGCTTAGATTCTAACACAGCAATCATACAAACTATTTGTAACTAATAGTCAGGACCAAAACACAGTGAATGATGATAATAATGAAGTACAACGTTGACACTAGAACCATAAACAAACGAACAGCAACCGACAGGTGGGGGGATAATACAAGAAAGCATATAGGTAGATAAAGAAAGTATAAGAAAGTAATGAAGTAGTTATAGATGTAAACTACCACACCTGCAATACAAACAACAACAATAGAACTGTGAAATGAACTTATTTACAAGATAGTAGAAAATTAACGCAAGAAAACTACAAGTAAACACGACAAGAGAGACTAAATTATGCAACAATGATTACACAAACCAAACTGTAACAGCTAACACCAATAAATGTTCAAAGAATTCCACGGGGCACTAGACATAGAGTCTCTCCAAGACCGGGCCTCCCATACACTGGAATTAATTTTACAAAAAACCTACAGAATAGATTAATACCAATTCTTTCTAATGAAGAAAAAAGTATTAATAATGTATAAACAAGTAACACTAATAGAAAACGCTAATACAACAACGAATACAAATGAATGACCATCAGGAATGTCAGTAGAATGGTATTTGAACAAAGAAGTGCAACAATGGCATAAACTGTGATTTATCTTAAGTTATCTTGATTACTGTCTATGGTTCCACCAAGATAATGCAGATCTACAGCTGAAGGATATCTGTGTTGATATGACTGGCACTACAGCAAGCTTGCCTCGCTGATGTTCAACCTCACATATTCTGTACAAGATGCAAAACAATGTAAATAACTACTCAAAAGTATTGCCATAAACATTAAACTAATAACCACATTTAGAAACACTTAAATATGATGAAGACTAACACTAATCCTAATACAAACTTACAAGAAATAAATAGCCTACCCATAAAGTATCTAAGTCGATACTTGAAAGCAATGTAAGAATGAAAGGGAAACAAGTAATAAATACTTGCTTCTATAGTCTCTACTAAATGAAAGAAGGATAGTACTGATAGTAGTATAACACCGAATAATTACGAAGGCTTAACAAAGAGTCAAATATAATAAATCAATAAACTGTAACAGATGAGGGAAAAGACCTAGCAAATAAGCTTTACAATTAATAAACAAATAAAACTAATACAGTATTTATATTTATAATTTATAATAAAACTACTAGACTAATATATTAAACGGTTGTAATTAGGCTTGATAATTAATCTATAATATTAACCTTAATATATAATATACACAGCACCAAATACAAAGCAGAAACTAGCACGAAGAACTTACACATGCACGGAACTCACAATACAGTAGAAGAGGTCAATTATACGAAAACTACTGATGAGTATTAACGAAACAGGACAAATTGCAGCACAACGAGAGGAAAGAAAAAAATACTACGCACAAAAATACACAAATCACACAGTTCAGTTTCTAATACAAATTAAAACATGTAATACGTATCTTTAATACAGATAGGCTAGTCTCGTTGATCTCGACTGTAGACTGATGTTCAAGATGTGTTTTTTATTCCACTTCTTTCCGATGGCTTGATGATGAAAATGACAGCACCACACAGCACAACACATATGACGTACAAACAGATCCTCTGATAAGTTTGGACGGGCCAGCATACACCGTCAAAGACGTCGCTTGCAAATACTGCAACGTTGAAAAAGCAGGCTACCTCATGATGATTCAACTGCGATGACTTGTCCGGGTATACACATTAGCAAGATTGTTCTTGCACACACCGATGTCTGTTAGTAAACAGGACTAGCTGGACCATGTAAATTAGCCGATAATTGGGTCACAACATGACCGCTGTACGCTGATTGGCCGAAAGTCACGCACTTCGTGTATACTTTTCTGGTTTGAATCAGGACCGTAGAAGACCAGCTCTGTATAGAAATTACTATCTGTCTTTCATAACTCAATTACATTGACTCCAAAATAGAAATCAGATGTAGGGGTGTTGATATCTGATGTGAGCATATATGTCAATTGGCAGCGTGCAGACAAATCTTTTAGATGAATTTCACTAGTGTCAAAACACTTCATTTACCGTCCAAAGAATTTCTGGTGAGCAAGGTCAAGCATCAGAAATGATAACCACTAGCACAGAGGAGAAAATCAATGATGGTGAAGATGACATAAAGATGGAAGAACTGAAGGCAGCACTGGAGAAAATCAAGATGGGCAAAGCAGCAGGGCATGATGGTATAACACCAGAAATGCTAAGTACATGGGAGCATCAGGCGCCCTATTACTCTTAAGGGTTCTACATGCAGCATGGTGCAACAAGACCATACCAAAGGATTGGGAGATTGCCATCATATCACCGATTTTCAAAAAGTATATACACTTGAGTATAAGAGTAAGATCCATCTTTGTTTCATAGATCTGGAAAAGGTGTTTGACAGGATCCCCTGGAGCAAACTTTGGGATTGTTTGGCACGGAAGAACATTCCAGCACCTCTGATTCATGATATACAGAGCTTTTACAAGTCTTGCAGAAATTATGTGAGTACAGCAAACCATAAGACAGAAGAGTTCAGGACCACCGCTGGTGTAAGACAATGTGATATCCTATCACCGTATCTTATCTTTTCATACTCCTCATGGTCGATGTCATCAAGGAATGTAAGGAGAGAACAAGAAAGTAGTCAGTGGGGTACTGGAAGATGAGACAATTCTGTATTTCAGAGCTGGCATTTGCTGATGATGTTGCCCTGATTGCTAAATCAGAGGCACATCTCCAATCCAACCTGCAAGTCTGGAAGGAAGAGCTGGAGAAGAGAGGGATAGTCATAAGCAGCTCTAAAACAAAATCCATGGTGATACCACGAGAAGAAAGAAGACATCAGATTAAGCTGGGAGAACAGGTCCTGGAGCAGGTCGACCACTTTAAATACCTCGGAGCTATTATAGACCAAAAGGGAGGCATCAAAGAAGAGTTGGCCACTCAAAAAGCAGCAGCTGGGAGACTTTTTCAAGCCATAAATCGAGAATTCCTAGGATTCCGGTTTTCCATATTAATAAAGGTAGAGTTCTCCTGGGATACAAGTCCTCAAGATGCTCCTTAAGATGCCCAAACAAGGTCTGGTCCGATAAATGGAATTCTGATCATATTCTTTACTCTGGCTGCCTGCCTTTTCTCTTGACGAGTTGAATTTTATAGTCTTTTACCCCAGCTAAAGTATCAAGTTATATTACAACTTTCGTCCCACGCACGTTGTTGTTTACTATTAGACCAGGCTCCAATCAGAAATGTTGTTATGTTTACATCTCGAATACCGACCAGTAGTTTCAATCATGCGTGTTGGATGGTGTTTATTCAAAAATTTTCCTCATAGGAAAATTCTGCGTGTTATTTAAAAGGTCACTATTTAAATGTGGAATTGTTATTGTGACGATACGGTTGTGCGATCTCACGTCCACTCCGGCAGAATCACTTTTTTCTTCATTTTTCTCTTCCTCTCACTCATCGCTAATATTTGGCATAATTGTTATGCCATTTTATTCATTATTTTACTCTCTATGCTGGATCTAGTACGGGAAAGTCTCTAACTCTCCACTCCCCTACGGAAGTATCTGCTATGGGACTTCTTTATCTTGTTTACCACTCCTCAGACGTATTTACGTTCCGCCAGGTAATTAGACCGGTCAGCGATAATACGCTTATCAATCGACTCAGTTGCCGGCCACCTTTGATAGGAGACGATACTCGTTTAACACAATATAATCTCGAACGAGGATGGATAGGTAGCCAAGATTGTCTGTCTGGATTACCGACGACCGTGTTTGTTTGTCTGGCAAATTACACAGGTGGTAGAAGCGTTTACCGTTTCACGGGAACATCTCTGTGTGTGATTATCACGATAATATGTCTGGAGGGACAATATTAGCGATAGGTAACATCTGGACATCAAATGAGTTCACAGATTGTGTTTATGAGTTGTGCACAAGATGCCACCGGAATTATTACCGCATGATTAGACAGAGGTCACGCGTGGAATATTAAAATTAATATTTTGAAAAACGTGAGGGTATTTTTTTAATTTGAAACATCCCTACCCACGTAGTGCTGAACGAGAATCTGTGCAAGGAGATTGTGTATTCCCACAATTTTGGGGTAAGTTTAAACAATTTATTTACTAATGTAAATTTTACAGGTTTCTTGTTAAGTGGTTATATATGAGGCTGGCAACCTCAACATATGAAAAGTGTATATTCATGAACCACTACAGCCAGCGCTGGTGATTGTTTCTTGCTATTCGTGCGGAAAAACCCGACAGCAAAGGTGACCCCAGACTCCGACTGGAGCAGTGATGAATGATGTCTTCATCATATGTGCCTCAAGTGTAGCACACCATTTTAAGAGATTTACTCGTATGTATCTTGTTAATGTTAGTTCAGGCACAAATCATATTCTCACTGTCGAAATACATTTTACCCGTTAATCCTCAGAGTAACATTGGTGAATTTTAACCATCTTCTCGGAGTTACGTTGTGCGTGCTCGAGAATTAAATTTCTGAGAGTTTAACATTGGTGGGCGGACAACGGGAACGTGAGCCTGTTAGAGTGCTTCAAACAAATGTACTTAGCAGAAGGCATTTGTTTTTCTATTTTTCTAAAGTTCCTGGTTACAAGCCATCAAACTATTTCTAGTACTAACGCCGCTAGTGTGAGAGAAAAGCATCCACCCTAACAGCCTGCAGGGGAAGAGAGTGTGGAGAAGGCGTTCATCATCACAGAATTGATTAACCACATCTGCAGGACTCAGCTAGAGTTAAGTTTCTTGTAAAATAGGCGAAAGCAACGGACTTTTGATAAATCCCCACCTACGTCTCCGTGACGAAAACTTTTATCTAAATTTCACCAATATTTCCATATTTATTTTAACTGTTAAAGACTAATTCATTATTAAAATTGTTACATGTTGTTTTAAAACTAAACAAACATAGTCGCTTCAGTTTTTTAAATGTATGAAAGCAAACGTATGGCCAGAATATTTTATATATATATATATATATATATATATATATATATATATATATATATATATATATATATATATATATATATATATATATATATATATATATATATATATATATATATATTTATATATATATATATATATATATATATATATATATATATATATATATATATATACGATATATATATATATATATACGATATATATATATATATATATATATCGTATATATAAATATCTATACATATATATATATATATATATATATATATATATATATATATATATATATATATATATATATATATATATATATCGTATATATATATATATATATATCGTATATATAATTACCTAGACATATATTTACCTCTAAAGTGAGCTATTACTTATAAGAGGAATTTCGTTGGATTACACCAACTGGGGGCTTGAACGGGCTTAACCATTGCTTAAATCCTTCAAAAAAGGCAACGGACCAGATATAATGCGTTAACAATTGTTCAACCCAATGCAACACTGTTCGTGACTTCTGGAAATATCTTGTGAAACTACCTTAAGGTAGAAGTGTCATTAACCTTCTATCTACATCTCTGCCAAGAGTAATCTTGCTCGCCGGTAGATAACACTGGCTAACAAAAAAATTTTTTTTTTCTTTCTCTAACATTTATATGTTTATCTGGTCAATTTTAATGCGCTGTTTTTAAATCTACAAACCATTTTTCTCTATCAGGTCGGGATCTCTAGAAATACGCAATTGAAGTTTTTTAACAACGCATACAGTATTACAACATCATTCGTACAAGAAGTATAACAGTTATGTAGGCTTGAATTTCTTTGCAGTCGACTTTCGTCGGTGAATGGCATGTGTTACATCGCGATGAAGCATCCAACAATAATCGTCAAGCATGGTCACACTCCACCGTCCTTGATAACGTCTCTCCATTACGGCGATATCTTGATGGAATCATTCTCCATGTTCATCGCTGACTTCGCCAAGGTTGTCAAGGAAAAAGTCAAGATGCGAATCGAGCAAATGGATTTTGAGGGGCATGTTACAGCCCTTAATTCTGTATGCATCTATGCACTGCTTAACAATATGCACATAGTCGACAGATTTGTGATTTCCCAGAAAGTTATCGACGATCGATTTGAATGCCATCCATGCGCGAAGTTCACTACCATGTAACAAGTTCTCGAATTGTTTGTCTGCAATAACTTTCCTAATCTGAGGTCCTACAAAGATACCTTCCTTTATCTTTGCATCGCTAACTTGCGGAAACTTTTCTCGAAGATAAGTCAAAGCTTTGCTCGTTTTATCTAACGCTTTTACGAAATTCTTCATGAGCCCCAACTTTATATGTAACGGTGGTAAAATGATGCTGTCTTTGTTAACTAATGGCTCGTGTATTACATTTTTATGCCCGAGCTGCATACGATCCCTGATAGGCCACACCTTTCTTGCATAATGTTCCTGTCTGTTGCGGCTGTCCCAATCACATAGGATGCAACAAAATTTAGTATACCCAGTCTGCATGCCCGTGAGAATTGCAATGACCTTTAGGTCTCCCCAAATCCACCATTGGTAGTCATTGTACTTTATTTTTGCCAAAAGTATAGCCATATTGTCATAAAAATGTCTTTCATATGAACAGAGTAGGCGACTGCAATTGATGAAAATAAATTTCCGTTATGCAATAACACGGCTTTTAGATTAGTCTTGGAAGAGTCGATGAAAAGTCGCCATTCGTTGACTATGTTCTCATGACCGAGGTGCACCATTAGACCGTTTACATTTTTGCAATAGCAAATGTCATCATCCATCTCAAAGTATTGAACAAGTTCTCCGTGTCTATGACGAAATTTAGATATCGGAGTATTTGGCGCTAAAAGATTCCATTCTTTGAGTCGCGAACCGAGTAATTCCGCTTGGCCTTTGGTAAGAGCGAGATCACGTATTAGATCTGAAAGTTCTGAATGGTTAATTAAGTGAACACCATCATTCACCGTTATATAATCCCAGTCAGAATTAGTTTCTAAAGCAGATAAACTATCACTTTCTGATGGTTCATTCACGTCCAACGGATATTGTTCTGGTGGAACTGGGATCGGACACGTGATTGGATCATGAGGCACTGGTTTCGAAACCAATTCAATATTTGGATAAACCACAGACTTTCTAGTTTTAAAAGTGGAACCATGGATATTTGTCAAGCAGAAGTAACAATCAGTAGCGTGATTTTTCGGTTCACGCCTTATTACTGGCACTCCAAAAGGCATCGACTTATGCTTCGGCGATTTTCGTAACCAACCTGCCAATGTATTTGCACAAGTCGAACAAACTGCATTTGGCTTCCAGGATTTATTTACATCATCAATTTTCAAATCGAAATACAGTTCATATGCTTTCTTTAGTAAAGGTGTAAAATTTTTCTGGTGAAAACGATCGGTAAAATATCCGCACATGTAACAGAACAGATCAGCCGAACTTCTACAACTTCTAAAAGCCATATTTCGCTCAGAATTATTTCAAAATACAGTAACTATTTGAAAAATAGCGTAACATATGTCATGCATCTTTTAGCAGTACAAAAAGGAGAATTATTTTGCATTTTATTAATTTTTAATAAGTTATATAGTAAAAATGAAACGGAGCAAATAACGGTTTCCCAAAAATATATTTATTCACAAATATCTTAAGAACACGATGTGATAGAGATAAACGGATTTCAAATTTGAAATCAGCGCAAGAAACTGACCTAAGAACACTTATTCTTATATAAGAAAGAAAAATGTTGTTTGTCAGTGTAACTTGGAAGCTAATATTAGATACTCTTGAGTTTTGGTCACTGTTGGAAAACTACTGCAAAGCAGGGGAGGCCATCCGTGACAATTATATCCGTCGATTCGCGGTAATGATTGCAACTACAACTCCCTACATTATCACAAATAATGTCTTCGCAACAATTCTGTCCGGAAGCTATTACAACATTCCGTCTTTCATGTGCATGTCTGGAATATGTCAGCAGACGGATAATTTATCTCCCCGTACTTGTGTGAACACTGACCCTCGTTTGACCATCTGTTACGGTGTTATTTTAAATGACGGCGTCTGCTGGGGTTTACCCATGCGCAACGTTTAGGGGTCATTAATATTTATAGAATATGTCGATATTTTACGGTATAGTGAACGCGAAATATATGCGGAGATTATGACGCATTCGCGTTGGGAAGGTCACGCCGGGTGACTTGGTTACAGGGCCTTTGTTACGCTATCCGTCAAGCAAGAAGGTCGTGTCTTGTATTTCTTCCAAGGAAATAAGGCTGAGTATATAGCCTATATTATAAAGATTAATCGATGTAGACTTCAGGGTCAGTTCGGAAATTAATCTAAGCATGAGATTAATTAAATTAAACTAATAATGGAAGGAGAATCGTATTATGATTCAAATTGTAGATGTCAAGAACTCATGTGCTCATTTCTGGCTGTTGACTACAACAGCGCACGTATATAGCCACGATGTTCATCTGACATATTGTTTTGACACGGACGGACATGAATACTATGCATGTAATTCCTAATGAACTATATATGAACTATATATGAACGTGTACCTACGTGAATGTCTTATGTGTGAACTGTAAATAAATTCATGGACTCTGAATTGAGGACTTTATCACATCGATACGTTACAGCTATTTGCTGCATTTGCCAATGTTGATGATTATGCAAATGAAGAACTCTTCTGATAGGAAAAATATGTACCTATAATGATGAGCTCCGAAAGGAACGAATGTATTCTTGGACATTCAACAAATGATTAATCAATATAACGTTGACCCTTACTCCAAGATGATAACCGGACGAAGCACGCATTCGCGATTGAACAAAATACATAACTAGCTCTAAACCAGCTCGGCCTTATCTGTCCCCGCGCCCTTTATCAGCTGGCGGCCAGATGTGGGGTGGATAATTTCAAATATTAACGAGTAGAAAGAACTGAATTCCTTTCGATCGAAATGGACATTATTTGCAAATATACCGGTGACGTCATGCCCTTGACGACAGCATGAACGGTTGGAAAAGCCAGCAGCTGACAATGTCCATCAAAAAAAATTTATTTGAAGCTTTCAAACATCAAATGAAACCTATTGCTGACTTTCTCAATGATACAAACAAGCTCTCGAGTCTGTCGGCGAAGCATATAATGTACGATATTACCGCCAAAACAAGATAAGTCACTGATTTTAAAGGTTAAAATATTTCGTCCTGTTCGTCCAATAACGCCATGTTCTTTTTTCGTTGTATCCATGTTAAATATTGTTACTGTCCTTTTCATGTAGCGGGTATGGATGGGCGGCGGTTCGGAATGAATAATATGGCTCTGAGGATGCCGATATTCATTCTGAATGTTCCTAAGGCTGTGAATTAATAGCACCTCGCGAAGAAAGCGTCGAATTATCATTATCGGTGATCGTTTCGTTCGGACTTGCATTAATTCACTTTGCATGTTAGGTGTATAGTCATGTTATAACTGGTGTTTTCTGGTGTATTTGGTTCTTATTTTTATTCATTTACAGTCTTATGTTCGTAATCTATCTTGTTTATTCTGATCTAGCTATCTTTAATTTTAATTAAATGTATTGTATTAACGTCAAATGAGTCCTGTGACGTCACTATTTGTTACGTACACAGCTTAACTTTCTATTCAGTTCATTCTTAATCTCTCACTTCCGTTTTATACCACTTAGTTATTAATGCATTTTTTATTGTGAAAATGTCTTGTCGTATGGTAATACTGTTTCGTAATCCTTGGTTAACCCATTGTATTGTTTGTATTCATTTCATCCTTCTATAATTTAATATTAATGCTATAATTTCTTCATTAATAATAGTGTAGATGAATATGATTAAATTTTTATCAGCTTTGATGAGGAATTAGGGACTTTGCACATATTTGCAGTAGTGGTCCTAGAAATGGGCAATGCACTTTATGCCTCATGATTATGGCATAAAATATAATGATTAATTATTAAAACTTTATAACATATTAATACATATTTAATATAAATTAGTACACTTTCTCAGTACTATATTGTGAACTTAGTGACAATTAAGACTAATTATTTGGGGATAATACACATAATTATTAAATATTAATATTAAGCGCTTGATATAATTTCAGCAGCTTATATAACTAACTATCATAACTATTTATGATAGATATCAGTGAGTATATATATATAATATTTTTACAAAATATTATAGATTGTGGAACTTATACATAACAATACAGGAATATTACAATTTCTTATATTAATTATTTATTCGTTGAGTAATTATAATTATCGACATAGATTATATTGTTGATTACAATACATAAGTAATTGAATACTTAAATAATTAAACTCCAAGAATGCTTACCTTGGACCATTTCATTAAAATTGGAAAAGATTGTAATAAAAAGGGAGAGGCACTCCTTGAATTTGCTGAACAACAACTTGCGAACCATAAGGCAGAAGAACAGAAGGCTGAAAGGAAAGCTATTGCTAAGGCAGAGATGGAAGAACTTGAAAGAAAAGAGGCTGAAAAGAAAACTATTGCTAAAGCAGAGAGAGAAGAATTAAGACAAGAAGAAGAAAGAAAGATAGCAAGAGATGAAATCCTACGGATTGAAGAAGAGAATAAATTGAAACGACAAGAAATCATACTGCAGCAAGAAATGGAATTGCAACGGCTTAAATTGGAAACAGCAAAACTTAATTCGCAGAGTGCTGCAGCAAGCCAAAATGATAATGCTCAATCTGGATCTTCATCCACCCGACTTAAGGGCAATTATTACTTTAAATTACCACCATTCAAATTACACGTGGACGACCTTTCATCGTGGCTGGCGCGCTTTGAGGATATATGTAAGGTCAATAACCTTGACAAAACTGCATGGGCACTTAAACTTAAGGAATTTCTGGATGGCGAACCTGCAAGTGCAGCACAAAACATTGATCCTACATTAGCCACAGATTATGAGGCCATTAAGACGTTGTTATTACGTCGTTTCCACTTGAACGAAGAGGCATGTAGATTACGTTTCAAAAGTTTGTTGCCAGATAACAATAAAGATTTCACAGGTTTTATTGCTAACATACGCAATACTTTTAACAGATGGGTTGAACTGGCAGGTGTCAACAAATCTTACGACAAATTAGTTGATTTATTATTGAGGGATAAAGTATTATCTTCTGTCAGCTCACCATTCTTTGCTTATCTGCAAGAAAGAAAACCAGAAACTATTGATGATTTAGAAAAAATTTCTTTAAATTACTGCACAGCACATCCGAATGCTAATATTTCTGGCTCGTTGATAAGAGAACCTCTTCCTGTAGCCTCCAATATGGCATATCATAATCATAACAAACCTAGAACACACAGTGTGGACAGAGGTAGGTTCAAAGGAAACTATGACATTAATTTTCATAAGGGACAGAATAACTTTAACAATAACTTTAATAGAGGAAGACAACAAACCAGAAATTATTCACCTCAGTCAAGATACAACAGTAATCCACGTAACTCAAGTTATAATCGGTCATATCAATATAATAATGGTAACAATTGGAAGAATAGCGATAATTATAACTCGAGACATCGAGATAACAATTATAATAGACGTCAACGAGATAATTCAACTAATTATTCTCGTAATCGTTCTCATTCTCGTGGATCTTCACATTATAACCATAATACCGGGGCAGCAGTTACAAATGATATCACCCCTAAGGTTCAGGTTCCACCTAACGATAATACAATGAATTCTTCTGCTGCATGCTTTGCTATAAATTATAACGTGGCAAATAGTTGCCCACAATGCAATCTTATTTTTCAGAAGGCAAAGGAGACAGTGCTAAACTGCGGACACATTACACCAGAAGTAGGTCTTGCAGCCAATGATGGAACAGGCTCTCTGATTTTTAACAGAGGGATAGTAAACGGTTCTGTAGTTTCTGTATTGAGAGACTCGGGGTCCACAACCATTGGAGTGCGACAGTCGCTAGTACATCCTAGCTGTGCAACGGGGGAATATGTCCGTTGCATGACTTTTGGGGGAACTATTGAGTTTTACCCCACAGCTATTATCCATGTTAACACACCTTTTTTCACAGGTAACGTGAAGGTATGCATGCTGAAAAAGCCAATAGCAGACCTTATGGTGGGTCGCATACACGGCAGCAAGGATTGTTCACCAGAAGATATTATTGAATGGGAGAGACACAATCTATGCACTGGAAACGCCGTGACAACTAGAGCTCAGACTATGCTCATGGAGAGTGTCAATGATAATAAGATGGATGCAGAAAAACAGGAGGATATTGAGGTCAATTCACCTATTGACAGGGAATCATTTGCTAACAAACAAAAAAATGACAAATCTCTAAATAAATTTTTTAACCTAGTTAATAAGGTTGATAATTTAACTTCAGGTAATAAGAACAAACATTGGTTTATTATGAAAAATGATATACTAATTAGATGTTTTAGTGATAAATCACTGGTAAAACAACAAGTGATGGTACCGGCTGCTTTTAGACGGTACATTCTTCAACACGCGCATGACTCGCAGTGTGCAGGACATATGGGATATACTCGAACACGATCTCGAGTATTATCTTCATTCTTTTGGCCAGGAGTGTCACGTGATATTTCGCAGTATGTACGTTCTTGTACTACGTGCCAGGAAGTGAAAGCACGTGGAGCTTTTCACACGGCGCCTATTCAGGCTTGCGATATCTCAGTACGACCTTTTGACAAGATGGCCATAGACATAATTGGTCCACTTCTACCATCTGCGAGAGGACATAGATTTGTTCTCACGTGCATTGATTTATGCACACGATGGCCAGAAGCCATTCCATTGAAGACAACCACTACCACAGATGTAGCTGATGCATTACATCTAATTTTCTCTAGAATAGGGTTTCCTAGAAAATTATTATCTGATCATGGGTCGCAGTTTATATCCGATACCATGAAGGAGGTAATGAAAACCTGGATCATTGATAGGAATTTGAGTAGTATTTATCATCCCATGAGTAACGGTGCAGTTGAAAGACTTAACCGTACGCTTAAGCAACTTTTACATAAGGTTACTGTTAAACACCCTCAGGACTGGGACAGAGCACTCCCAGCTGTCCTATTTGCTTACCGAGAGGTGCCACATGAACAAACTGGCTTCTCTCCCTTTGAGTTAGTTTTTGGTGCCTCTCCGAGAGGTCCTATGGGACTGATAAAAGATTTATTAATTGATGCAGAGATGACTCAGGACACTCAGTCATCTTATGAGTATGTGATTAATCTTCGAAATAATATTATTGAGTCTTGCCAATTGGCAACAGCTTCTTCTGAGGCTGCAAAAGCTAAGGCTCGATCTATACAAAATCGATCTAGACGATTACGTCAATTATTCCCAGGCGATGAGGCTTATGTATTACTCCCTCACAATAACAATAAGTTATTGATCTCATGGACTGGTCCTTATAAGGTTACTGATAAAATTTCAGACGTTGATTACGTCTTAGATATCAAGGGACACAGAAAGATATTCCATATTAATATGCTCAAGCAATTTCATACACGTCCTATACACTTACAGTCAATTTTTCATGAATTAGATGACAATACTGTATCTACTTGTCATTATTCTAATCTATCTGTTATACAGGAGGAAGAATCTTCTTTTCCTGAAGTGCAGATGCCTTTACCTGTACTTACTGTCCAATCTACTGAATCTTGGCGTGATGTGACCATTTCTTCTACGGTTACACCGCAACAGCATCAACGCGTTGCTGATCTTCTACAATCTTTCCCAGATGTGTTAACGGATGTACCGGGTTGCATATCTGTGATTAGTCACGATATTATTCTGAACGATGATACACCAATTCGTGTTCATCCTTATTCTGTACCTCTACATTTTCTGAGTAAGACATCTCAGGAACTCAAACAGATGATATCATTAGGTATTATTGAGACTAGTACATCTCCATTTTCTTCTCCTTTAGTCATTGTCCGGAAAAAGGACAACAACATACGTTTATGTGTTGACTATAGGAAACTTAATGCGCAGACAGTACCGGATAGCGAACCACATCCTATCCTTGACGATTTACTTCCTCGTCTATCCGATGCTACACTTTTCACTAAAATTGACTTAACTAAAGGTTATTGGCAGATTCCACTAACCGAAAGAGCCAAATACTACACAGCATTCTCAACTCCACAAGGTCTTTACCAGTGGAACGTGATGCCTTTTGGGCTAATGAATGCTCCAGCTACCTTTATTCGCATGATGCGAAAAATTTTAGCAGGTAGATCAGATATAATTACCTATATTGACGACATATGTTTGTTTAGTTCATCATTTGAGGAACATTTTTTGGGTCTTAAATCAGTTTTGGAAATATTGCGGGATAACCATTTAACCGCTAAACCAACTAAAATTCAAATAGCGTGTAATGAGATAACATTCCTGGGGCACATTATTGGACGTATCCAAACAATTCCCAGTACGGTTTCTAAAATATTAAATTTATCTGTTCCTCAAACGAAGAAACAGGTTAGGAGTCTGTTAGGTTTAATCCAATACTATAGCAGATTTGTACCTCACCTATCATCCATCACGGCTGTCCTGTCTTCGTTACTAAAGAAGAACATGCCTTTAAGGATAAATTGGACCGACGAATGTGACAAAACTTTTCGCACTATCTAAAAAAATTTTTCATGCCCACCTGTTTTAAGATTACCAGATGCTTCTAAAAAGTTTGTTCTACGTACAGATGCGAGTAATTACGGACTCGGGGCGTGTCTACTGCAATATCATGATGATGTCCTTCACCATGTACTGTATATCTCACGCAAACTGAAACCTCCGGAGACGAAATATTCCACTGTGGACCGAGAATTGCTCTCCGTAATCTGGGCAATTACCAAGTTGGAAAAGTTTTTGCTGGGATCTCCATTCCTGATCCAGACTGATCAGAAATCAGTGGCAGCATTACGTCGCTCAAACCATAAAAGTGCTAAACTTGCACGATTTGCTATTACGTTGCAACCCTACGAGTTCGAGATACAGTCGATACCTGGAACTGAAAACGTCATAGCCGACACGTTGTCCAGACATCCTACGGATTCTGAATGAATATTACAATTTCAAGAAAATTTTCTGACTAGTCAAGCATTACATTTGCAATGAACGTTATTGATATCAAGTCAGAATATACAACAATTCAGTTGGACTTCCTACCTAAATAAGGACATTTCGAAATAAACTATTGTGATCAAAATATCAAGTTTTACGGATCGTTTGAAAATTTGAACTTCAATTCCACTTTGAGTATCACTCATTTCGATTGAAAACTGTTAAAAAGGAACAATCTCTGATGTAGAAAGGACAGATACGTTGATGACTTAGTCAATTTACTTTCAAAGTTTAATAAAGGAACTAACGATGAATGGATAATCAAATCATAATTTGATAATATGAACCTTGTGTCTTAATGAACTTTCATACAATTCAACAGGAGGTAACTACGATTGGATCTTCATGTCCAATATTATTAAATTTTCTATTTATTAAATTAGTATATAATATATAATAAAGTCAAAGTGTGATGAAATAAAAAAATAAAATATACTAAGAAAAGATGAAACAAAAGAATATCACACCAATTAAACCTTTTAATTAGTGTAATTATTAAGGTAATAGATATTACATTATGACATTTCATATATATAGTTAAAATGTATGTGTGACGAAAGTGCTGAGATTCTGTCTTTCAGATGGCCCATGTCTTTTTCTCCTTGCATTTTGTTCGCTATTTTTAGGAGGGATTGCAGGAAATCCTTCTCCATGTTTCTTCTCCTTCTGTTATTTGCGTTTTTTCAAGATGAGATCACGAGGGAGTTTGATCTCATCTGCTTTATGGTTCTTCTTTATGTATTTGGAGTGGGGGTGTAGGGAATTAGACGGTGTTTTTCTAGAAGAGGGATTATAGAGGCTGGATCAGGATTTGCACCAGTGTCCTTTTTTTTTAAAGATATTTGTTGCGTGATAAATTCTCGCAACATCATTTTATTACAATATCTATTTTATAACGCAAGGGCAACAACTGCTTGAAATTTATAGTTACTTTTCTCGGTAAGCATTTGTCTTCTCGCGTTGGTTGAATGCAGTTAAGTTTGAGCTGTTGTCATTTTGCGCTGGACTGCGCATGACTTGTCTTGCTTTTTGGTCGATCGGTTTCCGCCCACCACTAGTGGAGTGAGCGATTTGGAATGGCGAAAGAGATGCCTCGTTGAAGAGGGGATCTCCGCTATTTTTTTGTTCTGTCAGGGATGTGTAGTCCTCTTAATGGATATTTCGTTTATTCGAGATAATACCTCTAGTGTTTCCCACATGTCGGGAGGCGTGATATCTCTGTGTATTTCCGGAAGGCAAGGTAAATTAACATTTTCATTAACTCTATCGATTTTTGGTCGTGAACGATTTCTGGCTCATAGCCTGTCTTCGAAAGTCGTCGTCACGAGATGTTTTCCTAGCTCACATGTCGCTGTATTGTGCTGCATCGGTTGATGCAGGTCCCAAGGACTATTACTTGCTACTTGGTTACCTGAACTAGGTTTGAAAAACCTTTGTTATCTAGAGGATATTTTTGAGGACATTATTTATACTTCGGCAGACGTGTCTGTCTTGCTGAAGTCAGACTAAGGAGAGTGAACTGATCTCATATATCTGGTTATCTCCTGGCTGTTATAGAAAAGGATGGAGTTTTTCACCTGACTACATTTACAGCACTATGAAATATAACATGCATCTGACTCATCATTGTAATGCTGTCTACCGTCTATTGCTGTATTGATTGTTGCTGTGATAATGACTGTTTGATGTGCCTACACATTTGCGTAACCATTTTGTCACTGTGGCGTCCACAATAAATAATGAAGAAAAACGTCAACGGCTGTTTCAAGAATCATTGACTTTATACGTCGTGAGTTTACTGACGTCCTATGTGGATTGCCCTGTTATTTTTGTATGAACATTGTTTTGACTGAACACATCTGCACACTACACAAAACCAGACATGCGGATACCATCCATCATCATATGGCATCACGCATCATTTGGTGGCCATAAGCTGGGTTGATCTGGTACCAGCAAACACGGGGTCCCTTACCCACTTCATTTTCAACAAGAATTCATCAGCATCCTTCAAGAAATTAACATTCTTCAAGACAGCCAACATCTTCAAAATTTTCAAAGTACTCGGCGTTGCCCGGTAAAAGTCAAAATTTCAATTTTTTGACGGAAACAAGAATTTGACAGTACCCGGCGTTGTTACATGTTGCCGGATAACTCGGACTGCTGTTATCTTTTACGCAAGTCAAGCAAGTTGCTGCTGTCAAGGTTCCAGTGCTGTCGTTTTTGTGAAGGTCAAGTGCCGGTTGAAACGGGTTGTTTTCTGAAGAAGGCCAAGTACCGATTTCCATCAACTTACTTTTGGATTAGAAGGTCAAGTGCCGAAACAACTCAACACACAGTATGTCAGAAGCTCTTGTACCATCGTGTTAGCAGTGGAAGCAGTTCAGATGTGCCATCATCGTTGGAGCTTCGCTCTTTAGGACGTTGATTGACATCCGTTTTCTGCTGTTCGACGATTGGAAGCCTATAAGTTAAGTGGCCTGTTTGTATGTAAACTGTGCCCTTATACTTCTGCTGAGTCTTCTGTGTATCATCTCATTCTATATGTTATATGTCTATATGTTATTTGTATATTTATATGTTTATATTTCAGCGGGTTCTCGGTTGGGTGGTGTCTCCGTTAGATTATGCCACGTCATAGAGGTCGTCTATTGTGAGCGTTTTCTGTAGGGTTTGCAAATTTCCGATACTGGAATTTGCTAAGCGACTTCTGTTGCTATTTATGTTAGCTGTGATGACATGTTTTAATATTGTTTTCGTTATTATTTCGCATTCTTTAGTTTTGTTTTGATTTGTTTGTATTTGTTAGCCTACTCTTGTCTATAATTTAGTTTCATACAACATTTTTGTTTATACACTGTGGTGTCTTGTATTTTGTTTAATTCTATCGTAGATATCGTCACATTTTTTGTGATATTTCATTAATTTCTGCTTTATTTTTAGTTGATTTCTGCGAACGTTTTTGTATTGTTGCTGATCTTTGTTATTGTTTACATTGTTATTGTTTACATTGTTTGCATTGTTTACATTTTCAATGTTTACATTCTGCATGTGTTTACATAGTCATTGTTTACAGTTATAGTAATTAGTTAATGGGCTATGCTAATGCACTGTTACTACTACACTGATGATAAATGAATGATGAATAGTGTTGTGCACTATTGAATGAGAAGTGCACCTATGATCAAGAATTGATTGTTGATATTTCATATACAAGTTCTTTGATTGGAGACTTGTTTCCCACAGAGACTGGGATAATATAAGGTGATGTGAATATACAAGTGCTTAATTAAGACTTGTTACACTTAGGTTTGAAATAAATTAGTTAATTATTTCAGGTTTTGGACTCATATGTTAGACAACATGTCTACATTTGAGCACTTTATTGAGCAGGGTAAATTGCTGGGAAGACTGGTGATAAGTTAGAAGAATTTGCAACTGCTCGATATGATAAAGCAATGGAAGCTGAACAAAAGAAACTGCATATGGAAGCTGAACAAAAGAAACTGCAGATGCAGGTGGATGAAAAAAGATTCCAAATGGAAATGGAAAAACAAAAAAGGGAATCAGAAGCTGAGGAAAGAAAACTCCAGCTAGAGGCTGAAAATAAAAGACTTGAAAAAGAAGCTGAGAATAAAAGACTTGAAAAAGAAGCTGAGAATAAAAGACTTGAAAAAGAAGCTGAGAATAAAAGACTTGAAAAAGAAGCTGAAAGACTTCAAATAGAGGCTCAGGCTGAGGAGAGAAGATTACAGAGAGAATCTGATGAGAGGAAAGAGAAAGCAAAAATGGAACATGAAGAAAAGGTCTTAGCTTTAGAGTTGGAAAAATTGAAATTGATGAACATGAGTAATGGTAATGATTCAAACAAGGGTTCATCTTCTGGTAAGGCTAATAATGATACTTTTAAGATTAAGTTACCAACTTTTAGTCCTTCCAGTGATGACATAATGTTCTATCTGGACAGATTTGAACAAGCATGTACAGCTCATAACATAGACAAAGCAAAATATGTTTATCAGTTATCAGGGATACTGACAGGTAAAGCTCTAAGTATATTAAATATGGTGGATGAACCTGACAAGAACAATTATGAGGTTGTCAGGGCCGCTCTGTTAAAGAAATATCAGCTTAACGAAGACGGCTATCGTCTACAATTTAAAAACATGTTACCTGAAAATGGAGTTGAATTCTCCGAGTTTATTGCAAGAATACGCATTACTTTCTCACGATGGGTTGAACTATCTAAGACGGAAAAAACTTATGAAGGACTTATGGACTTAATACTTAGAGACAAAGTCATGTCGTCTGTCAATGAGTCTTTCCTTGCTTTCCTTCATGAACGTAAACCTAAAACAATAAAAGAAATGGAAGATTTCTGTTGCCAATACGTAACTGCGCACCCACACATAACCATGGGTAACTCTAAGGTGAAAGAAGGTTTACCAGTTGCTTCGGCAGCTCCGTATGGTCAAAACTTTGCTCGTAGATTCCAACAAAATTTTGATAGAAAGAGCAGCGGTAATTTCTGTCAAAATCATGGAAACCAATTTCATGGTGATTCTTCTTCGAAGAATTGGAGACAACCTGATAGTGGTCGTTACTATCACCCTAATAATTATAGGCATTTCAAAAGAGGATATGGTAATAGAGGTTATTCCTGCCGAAGACCTCAGAACCAAACAAATAGATGTTCGCATCAATGTGAACATGATAGTAATCGTGGAAACTGGAATTCGAACCAGGATAACAATTACAATAGAGACCATAATAACTGCAGAGATAATAATAACTCTGATAACTTCAGAGGTAATAATAGTCGGGGTAGATCTCAACACAAAAAAAAGAAATATCAGCAGGCTAATGCTGTACAACAGGAAACTGAGGGAGCCTGTAATCATGTTGTTGATAGTAAAAACTTTGACGCTGTCACTGGTTCTGCTTTTGACTTTGAGAGAGCAAACAAATGCCCCCAATGCAGTACTTTATTCGAACCGGGTACCATAACTACTTTGAGTTGTGGTCACCCACTTCCCGCTCTTCCTGCTGCTGTTGCGCATGACGGGAGGGGTTCTTTAATTCTACATAAGGGTCTTGTTAATGATACTCCGGTCTCACTACTTTTCGATTCCGGATGCACCACAATTGGTGTTAGACAATCGCTTGTAGATCCATCTTGTGCTACAGGAAGGGTTATTAAATGTGTCACATTTGGCGGCACTCTAGAAAAATATCCTACTGCTGTAATTCACATTGCCACTCCTTTCTTTACTGGAGATGTGCATGCTTGTCTCTTACCTAATCCTATTGCGGACCTTATTATTGGTCGTATTCACGGAGTTAGGGAGTGTACCCCACAGCAGATTGCTGCTTGGGAAGATAATAACACGCAAGCTACAAATGCAGTAGTTACAAGAGCACAAGCTCTACAAACACCCGAAACTTCACTGAATAGTGATAATGAAGTTGATAGCCAAGATAGTCACTTAGTAATCACTCGTGACTCTTTCATAAAATTGCAAGAAGAAGATCCTTCTTTTAAAAAATTCTTCGTTCTTGCGAAGAAAGGTGATCCGAATCAGGATACAAATAGAAAATCTTGGATTGCAATGAGAAACGGCGTACTTGTACGTATGGTACAAGATTCGACTACGTCGGCACATTCGCAAATTCTTGTTCCCAAGAGCATGAGAGTGCAAATATTACAACATGCTCATGACTCGCAATGTGCTGGACATATGGGTTTTTCCCGTACGAAGTCGAGAGTCCTTGCGGCTTTCTTTTGGCCTTTTGTCAATAAGGACATTCGTATTTACTGCCGATCATGCAAGGTATGTCAGGAGGTCAAATCTAGAGGACCACGACATGCTGCGCCTATCCAGGCTGCTGACATTCCTATTCGGCCGTTCCAGAAAATGGCCATAGATATTATTGGCCCTTTTAAGGTCAAGTCGGCCAGAGGACATCAGTTCATCCTTACATGTGTCGATATGTGCACACGTTGGCCAGAGGCTATTCCTCTTAAGAGCATATCTACTACAGATATCGCTGATGCTCTTTGGTTGATATTTTCTCGCTTGGGGTTCCCCAGAGAAATATTGTCAGACCATGGCACTCAACTCATATCTGACACTATGTCACAGGTAATGTCTACCTTACATATTGAACGATCTCTCAGTAGTATCTACCATCCTATGTCTAATGGGTTAGTTGAGCGTCTGAATAGAACGCTCAAGACTTTGCTTGGTAAGATAACTGAAGATCATCCTCAAGATTGGGACAGGGTTTTACCCGCGGCTCTCTTTGCCTATAGAGAAGTCCCTAATGAACACACAGGATTTTCTCCCTTCGAACTTGTCTTTGGCGCGCGTCCACGCGGCCCTATGTCTTTATTACACGATCTCATCACTGCCGATGATATTAGCGATGAAACTCAATCCTCATATGAGTATGTCATTGCTCTTAGACAAAAGATCATTGAGGCATGTAAGCTAGCAACTGCTTCATCAGAAATTGCTAAAGAGAAGGCAAGACAGTTTGCTAACAAGAATAGATGTCTACGACAACTTTGTCCAGGTGACAAAGCATTCGTCCTACTCCCCAGTAGGGAAAATAGACTTCTTATTGTCATACAGGATGAGGAAGCTACCTTCTCTGATGTCAATCTTCCCCTTCCGGTGGTTCCATTACATTCTACGGAATCTTGGAAAAACGTTTCGGTTTCTCCTAATCTTTCTGGTGACGAACATCGACAAGTCTCGTCGATGTTACAAACATTTCAGGATGTTCTCACTGACATTCCTGGACACACAGATGTCATAGAACATGACATAATTCTTACCGACAATAATCCAATTAGGGTTAGGCCGTATCCTATTCCTATACACTTTCAGTCGCAAGTGGAAAAGGAATTGGATGAAATGATTCAATTAAATATAATTGAACCATCGACTTCACCATATTCTTCTTCCATGGTTATTGTCCGGAAGAAGGATAAGAACATACGAATTTGCGTTGATTATCGCAAATTGAATCAGGTCACAAAGTTCGATGCTGAACCAATGCCTTTGTTAGAAGATCTACTGATTAGACTTTCTAATTCTAGATTCTTCACTAAACTTGACTTGTCTAAAGGTTATTGGCAAGTGCCTTTAGCAGAGCATGCCAAACCTCTTACTGCTTTTTCTACACCTAGGGGTCTATTTCAATGGAATGTTATGCCTTTTGGTCTCATGAACGCCCCTGCAACTTTCGTTCGCATGATGCGTCGAATTCTGTCACATCGTTCGGATGTCATCGCATACTTAGATGACATCTGTCTCTTCAGTGATACCTGGGAAGATCACTATTTAGGGTTATATGACTTACTGTCCACTCTACGTGAGAATAATTTGACAGCGAAACCTTCTAAAGCTTTTGTTGGTTTTGGTGAAATCTCTTTCCTGGGTCATCGTGTTGGTCATGGTCTCTTGAAGACAGAAGACCACAATACTTCCAAAATACTGAACATCTCTGTTCCTAAAACGAAGAAACAAGTTAGGAGTCTCTTAGGTTTAATTCAATTTTATGGGAGATTTATTCCAAATTTATCTTCGATCATGGCACCTCTCTCAACATTGTTGAAGAAAGGTTCGCCTAATCTGGTCCGTTGGTCTGAAGAATGCCAATCTTCACTAGACCAAATCAAGAATATATTTTCTTCTCCTCCCATCTTAAGATTACCTACTCTTGATAGGACTTTTGTTCTTCGGAGTGATGCTTCATCCACTGGGATTGGAGCAGCACTGATGCAAGAATATGCAAATACTCTGCATCCTGTTATGTACATTTCTAGAAAACTAAATGCGGCAGAGAGGAACTACTCGGTTTTAGACCGTGAGTTGTTAGCGATGGTTTGGTCAATTCTAAAGCTACAAAGATTCCTCCTGGGCGCACATTTCATTCTAGAGACTGATCAGAAAGCTCTTACAGCTATTCAGACTAAGAATTTGAAGAGTTCGAGATCCACTCGATATGCTATAGCTCTTCAACCTTTTCACTTCACGGTACGAGCTATCCGTGGTGCGGATAATGTGATGGCTGACATTTTGTCTAGATGCCCACATGACTCTAACTAATACTTCTGTCCTATATTCCTATATATTACAGAGTCATAACACACCTATATTACTACAATAGATTAGCACATCTGTACTCACTTTATATGTACACACTATCGTGCTTTGTTGTCATCTTCTTCTGTTCGTTTTTAAGATGATAGAGGAGGACTGAGTAGTTAATATAAGGGCCGTTAGTTTACTAAACAGCCACAATTATTAATAATGTATTGTACCTTATGAAGCATATTAGTTATTAATTAGCATTATATTGCTTGTACTTTCTCAGAATGTCATTGTTGAGCTGAGGACTTACCTTACTAGTATCAAGCATGACGAGTTCTAGATTGTGTACTTACCCTCGGAATACCAGAGCATATGTCCTGGATCGTCATGTAGTTTAACTTTACTATGTACTTATGTCATTACATGTCAAATAATGTACTATTTAAATTTTCCTATCAGATTTGTACATCCATTTTTAAAGACAATATTAGAGTATGCTGTTTAATGATGATTATGGTAACTTGCATACGTATATTGTGTTTACATGCTAACGTGATGTGTGTTGGTGACACCTCCCCGATGTGAATATTTTTTGAGACATATTTATTTTTCTGTTGAGGTATATCCTCACCAGACACTCTATATTTAGCCTCATGTTAGGCAATTTAATTAATTATCAGCGCATAATTCGTGCGTTTTGAGCCGCTTATCGCATGCTCTTTGATATTTAAAAAAAAAAAAATATGTTCCACATTTTTTTTTTTATCGGGAGGAGGTGGTGATATGTTGCGTGATAAATTCTCGCAACATCATTTTATTACAATATCTATTTTATAACGCAAGGGCAACAACTGCTTGAAATTTATAGTTACTTTTCTCGGTAAGCATTTGTCTTCTCGCGTTGGTTGAATGCAGTTAAGTTTGAGCTGTTGTCATTTTGCGCTGGACTGCGCATGACTTGTCTTGCTTTTTGGTCGATCGGTTTCCGCCCACCACTAGTGGAGTGAGCGATTTGGAATGGCGAAAGAGATGCCTCGTTGAAGAGGGGATCTCCGCTATTTTTTTGTTCTGTCAGGGATGTGTAGTCCTCTTAATGGATATTTCGTTTATTCGAGATAATACCTCTAGTGTTTCCCACATGTCGGGAGGCGTGATATTTCTGTGTATTTCCGGAAGGCAAGGTAAATTAACATTTTCATTAACTCTATCGATTTTTGGTCGTGAACGATTTCTGGCTCATAGCCTGTCTTCGAAAGTCGTCGTCACGAGATGTTTTCCTAGCTCACATGTCGCTGTATTGTGCTGCATCGGTTGATGCAGGTCCCAAGGACTATTACTTGCTACTTGGTTACCTGAACTAGGTTTGAAAAACCTTTGTTATCTAGAGGATATTTTTGAGGACATTATTTATACTTCGGCAGACGTGTCTGTCTTGCTGAAGTCAGACTAAGGAGAGTGAACTGATCTCATATATCTGGTTATCTCCTGGCTGTTATAGAAAAGGATGGAGTTTTTCACCTGACTACATTTACAGCACTATGAAATATAACATGCATCTGACTCATCATTGTAATGCTGTCTACCGTCTATTGCTGTATTGATTGTTGCTGTGATAATGACTGTTTGATGTGCCTACACATTTGCGTAACCATTTTGTCACTGTGGCGTCCACAATAAATAATGAAGAAAAACGTCAACGGCTGTTTCAAGAATCATTGACTTTATACGTCGTGAGTTTACTGACGTCCTATGTGGATTGCCCTGTTATTTTTGTATGAACATTGTTTTGACTGAACACATCTGCACACTACACAAAACCAGACATGCGGATACCATCCATCATCATATGGCATCACGCATCAATATTGCGTGGCCATATACGCATTTTTCGGGAGTTAGATTATTTGCGGCCGTTTTTGCTTCATTTCCGCAGTATAGGGCTAGGACCAATTCCCGGTTCTTTGTCTAGCAGAAACTGGTTGCATCAGAGAGATCTAAGGTTCTGATTGGCAACTGCAGTTGAGATGCCGAGCTCCGGTTGGCTTTAGAGCCGCGCCGCGCATGTGACGTCATGGGGTCGGCGCGTGGGGGTCTTGATTGTGGAAAGGCCTATGTTTCATGGCTTCTTTCTCTTTTGGTGAAAAAAATTTGCCAAGGCCGGGTTGCCAGAGTCGGGTCGGTTGCCCTTCGGTTGGACATTCGAGATTTGGTGAGCATGAATTTTTGCGTGAGGACTTTGTTTGATTTTTCTAGTCCTAGCCGATCGTTTAAGTTTCTTGGGAAGTTTTAGTTTAATTTAATTCTTGGCTCCAGAGCCGTCAGTTCGATCTGAGTGATAGACATGAGAAACTAGGTCCATTTGATTCCTTATTTCAGGAATAGCGGTATTTAAGATGATTTGAAAGTTGCGAGGTTTCGGCCATGCTTGGATCTATTTCAAAAAACAGGTCTGCAGAGAAACCCGCATCTGCGAATTTTGTTTATTTGCAGAATGGTCGGGAGCGTGTAGTGTGTATTTTCGTTTGTGATTTTGGTGAGAGTGTTGATGCTCGCTATTTATATGGTTGCGCATGTGGCTGTGGACGGAGGTGATAGAGGTGTTGATTGGAGCACGTGTGTGCTGTCGGTGGTGAAGGTATGCAGGAGCGCGTGGTTGAAAAACTGCGGCACCGCGTGGCGGAACTGCGGGGTTTTTAATTTGATAATCGGGGGTTATGTGTAACTTTTGACGGCAGGTAGATGCTAGCGTAAACAGGATTATATGTTATTGATTGTGCATTATTGTTCTGTGAATTCAGAAGATGGGAGAAGTAATTTTAAAGGGAATTATTTTGTATTACATTTTGAATGTGATTACTATTATTGACGGGAATTTTAGGAATTCCTAGAGAGGGCTAGTTTTAGTTGTGTTAAACATTACGGCATTAGTGTCAGCGTAAGAAGTAGGCCACAGTACGTCTGCCCAGACGGGCCAGTGAAAATATTGTTGTTGCTCGGAGTTAGTCAGGCAGAACAAGCGATCTGGGTTAGCCAATGTTTACTTTGTAGGCTCAGGTAGAGAGGGGAGTTACGTGGTGAAGAGTAAGGAAGTTAATTGTTATTTGAAATGTATTATTATGGTTTGTTTAGCTGTTGTTTTGTTTTGTCTAAAACAGCAGGTACCGGCTTTGTGGGAATGAGAGCGGAATTTTGAGACCACAAAATTTCTCCCACGGCAAAGTTGGGGCATTCGCAGAACCGCAAGGGTTTTACGTTAGTTGCCAGTAGGGGAAGGAGAGGAAGAAAATACGTTTTCCCAGCCAGGGGAAGACATTTTCCAGCGAATAGGATTTTTGTGGATAAATCCTGAGCTCTGACGCTCGTTACACACGCAGATTTGGCAGGCTGCCAGCGTTGTGGTAATTTTTATGTTCGTTTCTTCACGGCCATAATAAAGCCGACTGCCCAGTTATAGGTACTCGGGCAGGTAATTTCAGAGTGGTAGAAGTCAGCTACAGTTCCAGTCCAGAATCCAGTGGGGTTCTGTTAAACCTCAGTCATCAATTCCAGAGTTAGTGGAGAGAGAGAGGGTAAACATTCTCTCTACTGAAGTCAGCACAGATAGGCAGAACTGTTAGTTTTGGTGAATCATAGCAGAGGACAGCTGCTGAAGTTTAGAGGTGCAGTTAGTTGGGTTCAGGAGATTCCAGGATAGGCTGTGTAGAACCGAAGTCTGTGCAGAGATTGTGTAGTCACTTCGCCGTCGTTCCAGCTATCAGTGGACTTAGAGTTAGAGTTAGAATTTAGAACAGCTAGTTTGGAGTGTAGGCGACATCAAGTGCAGTGTAGTTCATTTCAGTTAACCTTACCTTCTTTCTCCATACAGGTTGCAATTGTGGGAGAAGGGTTGGGGTTGATGCATTTTTAACTGTGCTTGATTTTGTTTCAGGTGTGCATCCTCGCATTTTTTGTATTTGACATGCATATGTTTGTTTATAGGTGTATAATAAACTTGTATAAATTGTAGCTGGCATCAGTCATTTCCTTTAGTACAGTAGCTGTATGTTGTCTGTACCTTGGTGTTTGTGAATCTTAATTGAACCTTATCCCCATAGGGTAGTTAGAGGTGGTTCGAGGCCATAGCAATTTAAACGTCCGAAGTGGCGAGGAGGGAATCAACCTCGGTTCTCAACCTCGGAGCCAATGGTCTCAACTTTCACTTTTTGCACTATATTTCTATCTGAATCTAATTTTCCAGTCTTCCTTCTCACTAGTGTCTTGTCACTATAGGTAGACAGTCTCTAGTCCTAAATCCATTTCGTGACAGTATGAATTTTTTTTTCTGCTCTTTTCTTCTGATTGCGTTAATTTAATTAGGTATCTATCCTTACACTTCATTTTCACACGCATGCTAATTTAATGTATACTTTAATATTTGGTTTTAATTGTCCGTACTTCTCAATTTTTATTTCTTTTACTCTCTTATACTATTTCTCATTTTCTTCTATTAGATATTAATTAGTTAGTACCATACGTACATACTATAATTAATTATTTTAATTTTAGTTAGTTAGAATAATTTTAATAACACCTCACATTATTAGTTAGTCTATACATACAACAAATTAATTAGTTAATTAGTTAGTGACAGTGACATTTCCTTGTTTAATATAAGGTATATGTATGATATGACGTTGATTTTATTATAATATATTACTGACATGACCGCGACACTGTTCTAGATAGAACATCGTAGGTCATACGTCGGGTTTTGTTAAATTTTTGATAATTTGATTAATATTGTTCAAAAAAAATCTATTTAATAGATTTTTTTTTGCCCCCGTCTGACAGGAAATCTGTTACGGTGTTATTTTAAATGACGGCGTCTGCTGTGGTTTACCCATGCGCAACGTTTAGGGGTCATTAATATTTATAGAATATGTCGATATTTTACGGTATAGTGAACGCGAAATATATGCGGAGATTATGACGCATTCGCGTTGGGAAGGTCACGCCGGGTGACTTGGTTACAGGGCCATTGTTACGCTATCCGTCAAGCAAGAAGGTCGTGTCTTGTATTTCTTCCAAGGAAATAAGGCTGAGTATATAGCCTATATTATATAGATGAATCGATGTAGACTTCAGGGTCAGTTCGGAAATTAATCTAAGCATGAGATTAATTAAATTAAACTAATAATGGAAGGAGAATCGTATTATGATTCAAATTGTAGATGTCAAGAACTCATGTGCTCATTTCTGGCTGTTGACTACAACAGCGCACGTATATAGCCACGATGTTCATCTGACATATTGTTTTGACACGGACGGACATGAATACTATGCATGTAATTCCTAATGAACTATATATGAACTATATATGAACGTGTACCTACGTGAATGTCTTATGTGTGAACTGTAAATAAATTCATGGACTCTGAATTGAGGACTTTATCACATCGATACGTTACAGCTATTTGCTGCATTTGCCAATGTTGATGATTATGCAAATGAAGAACTCTTCTGATAGGAAAAATATGTACCTATAATGATGAGCTCCGAAAGGAACGAATGTATTCTTGGACATTCAACAAATGATTAATCAATATAACGTTGACCCTTACTCCAAGATGATAACCGGACGAAGCACGCATTCGCGATTGAACAAAATACATAACCAGCTCTAAACCAGCTCGGCCTTATCTGTCCCCGCGCCCTTTATCACCATCTGGGCTGTGACTCTTCACGACAGTAATTAGAAGGTCACACTAGCCATATCAGCGATAAGCAAACTCGCTTGGCCAATTCCGTGTGAATCCGGCGCCCAATTATCTGGTACGCGGGAATTTTACCAACATGACTGTCGGTCAAGTTTGCATCATCCGTCTACTTGTCGTACATTTAGATAGGTATTAGAGATATATTTGGTCCCGTTTGAATAGAACAGAAAAAGTTGGGTTATCTGAGAAAAAAAGTGTTAGAATAGATTCCACGAGTGAATAGATTAAGGTGAAGATCTGTCTCTGGAATGAGTGAATTCTCTAGTCCAGCCTATCTATACGACTTTCTTTTGGTAATAGACAATCTATCAAACCTCCCTATAAATACAATTATAAGTTAACTACTCACACACACACACACACACACACACACACACAGAGTTATGTGACAACAGGACTCACAGACGTGAAAAATATGGTAAATGGAGATTGGGGCTGACCAACACAATAAATTAAGTTTTGTTTAGTTTATTATCACTTAAACTTTACAACATCAAACATATAGGAATCAATATAATCATTGTGTACAGACATAGGAAAATAACCTAATAAGTGCCCTCCCCTCTTGTTGAGAAAAGATCCCAAAAGAAGTTAATAACCCAAAAGGTCAAAGATTAACACTAGGGTATAGAATAGACAGTAAAGCAAAGAACAAAGATACTAGTTAATCTATCCCGTAAATAACAGTATTTGCAAAGAAAATAAAGGATGGTACAATTTCCGTAACTAGAACGTATTCACTCTCACTCTGTCATTCGTGGCCACATCAATCACGCCTTACCTAATACTTGGTTAACAACCTCTTGAACGTAAACATCAATGTACATGTATCATAATCCAGTGTTGTGCTTCTCCGAAGTGAGCCCCAGTTCCTCCACGAATAATTAGTTTTCCTAATTGGGAATGCCTACTTTGGTGGTGGGTTATTGGATATGAAAATGTCACATCAGATAGTTCATGTAGCAAAATATAAACCGCGATCTAGTGTTCACAGTAGATAGTAGACAGTACTTCCAATAGCTAAAGGAAACATCTGGTTGGTAAACTGTTAATAAAGATGATGAGGTTACCCTTACTCTTATTGTTTATATTTTTGGTCTCTCTCTGAATGAAGCAAGAGAACCGAACAGGTCAACATCGAAGACCCGATAATAATAAGAATTGTTACTGGTGCTATTAGACCGCTGGCAGCTGGTTTGTGATCAGCACTAAATTTGGAAGAAAACAAAACATTTATCCGCAATATCAATATCTATCGGTTTTTCTCTCTTGGGTTGAGTGCCGATTATGAAACAACAAATATCGCTTGTCATTACTAGCTATTTGTTTCGCCACATGATATTACACTAGTCACTTATATAATTACACATAATGAATTAGAAGTGAATTGTATTCTGACAATTATCAGTTGCCTAGTGTATTTATTAGTCAATTAAAACATCTCTTCCTGGGTGATAGCGGGGAATCAAATCTACATTACAACTGAAACAAAATAGCTATGCGTTATTTAATACGCTAGGATCCCAGTGTAATGATAAACTGACACATTAAATCACGTAAAATTTTATTTTGAAACAATTCTCCACACTATATTTAATGTCTTTAGAAATAGATTATCCAAAATTTAAATTGGAACGGAGTATTTATCTGTCCATGTCTCTTGTGGTAATATTTCAATACAAAAAGAAAATCACTGAAGTACCTAAATCCACCCACTGTTCTGTTTACCGGCTTGTACTGATCACTGTTAATATGACTTTTGATGAAAGGACTGTTGGGTTCATCATCTTCAAGGTGATATTATATTATTATTATGTTAATATGTTATGGTTTCACTTCAAGGTGTTATTATGGTGGAACTTTATGATATCAATAATTTGTCAGTGCCTTTTCTAAAGGACTTAACTGGCATGGATTGAAGAAAACAATTGGCCCATAGGTCCTCAGAATCAACAAATGTGGTGTTCCTGGTCGAAAGTGTGGGGCTAGCTACAACTTGAATGCTGAGCGATCACTCCCAGGATTTTCGTCCCTCACCAGGTTTCCTGCCACCAATAAGTATTCTGACATATAACCTGAAATGAGAGGAACATTCCCTCCCATATAACTCTCATCTATAATACTTCCACACATAACCACTGTAACAACTCACCTTGATCAGCTATGTGTGCTGATCATTACACCAGTCTTTATTTTTCATTTTTTAACATCACTGCTGTGTAAACATTCTTCTTCAGTGATAGTACAAAGCCCTGATCCCTTCCTCCAAGGTGTCGCTTCCATATAATAGGCAGGGGTGTACATACCCAGCCTGTGACCCTTTAATGATTCCCTTAAAACACCTTATACAGAGTTTATCGTTCATACAATAGATAGGGTGTGATTACTCTAGCACTGAAACCTGTAGATAAATTCGTCCTAACATTTTCTACATAATTATACATAACATTTAAACATTTATGGCAATACAAAAGCCAATATCTATTTTGGTCTACTGCTTTGGCATTCGCAAACGTTGTAAAGCCACTAGCAAATATTTTATGCATTTATTTCACTCCGAAAGACTGCATTCCTTCTTAGGCTATCGTAACACAAATTGTGGCTTTACATGTTAATTAAATCAATACAAATATTTATTTTGCCTTACCCTCAAGTAAGAATTTCACATAACATAAGCTTGACTTGGCAGTAAATGGATTCTACCACTGCTTTAGTGTTCCAGACGGCGAAAGCTTTGGTCACACAGACTCTCCCGCTGATATCAGCTTAGTTAGTTTAAATTTCAAATGGCCGACTTTGCAAGCAATTGTTAATTCTTATTGCCCCATCCTCAACTACGACCTAACCAATCAGAACGCGCGTCAACAAATTTTAACTTTTTCCCCAAGCTACCAAATTGAGCAGTTTATAAGTGTGTTCGCTCGTCTGTTTTTATTTTATATATTATATATTTCATTTATTTATGGACAGATTTTTTATATCAAAATAGATTATTAAGCGGCCAAATGCTCTCTATCTACCTATATAGGTTTCATTTAATTATTCTTCCACATTTTCATCTGTATAATTTTTAAGTAATTAATTGTGCTTTTTTTCGACTGAAAATATTACTAAAATAAAATTTTCTATGTCAAAATAATATTATTACGGGGAAATCTTTATGTCAATATATTAATCAATATTAACCCTATATTTCAAGATATCTCTCTCCTTTTAATTCTCTTTAGTTTTTGAGAAATAAATTATTTAATTTTATTCCAAAGCACAGATTAGGCATATTTTCTCCTACAACCAAGATTTTATCGTCACTATAAAACGAGGTAACAATACGATTGGTTGTTAATTTTTACGACGTTTGTTAATAAATATTGGGAGGGGTAGTGCGTATTAAAAGGAGGTAGTAACCTTTTTAACTTGGCATAGTGGAAAATTCAAATTCTTTAGTTAAAATGTTGGCGGTTGATGTGACCTTGCCCTTGACAAATTTCAAATACCGTAGTTAATGTTAGGTTTAAAAATGCGTCAACTAGTTTTATGAAGCGGGGAAATTTGAACGCGTTGTGACACAGATTCACTTTACGACACATCTCCCCTGTTAAAAAAGCCTGCACCACTAGTGCAGCTTTATTATCTGGGTTACAATCTCGATCAAATCCGGTCAAATAGACTCGACTCTGCCTTTATATTATCATGGATTTCTGCAGGTAGGTCATTTCAAATTAGGCACTTTTCAAGAAAGTTGCCTCAGACCTCAGCAATCCAAGAATATATTCCTCATGTTATGTAAATAAACAGCCCAAGTGCTACTACCTGGCACATGCTGATTATCAATCAATATTCACCATTAATCTTCCCTGAGTCTGTCCCAATGACATGTCCAGAGGTTCTTAAATGTTCCTCAAGGTTGCAATATTTATGAGGATGGAATCTATAAAATGGTGATGGCAGAGTTATGTTGGGTTGGGGGTCCAGTAATTTCCTCATCAGCCTGGATACAACACTCGGAGTAATTCCCATCCAAAAAGCAACATGTGAATTTCATGTGCCCCTCCGAAGTGCTCACAGCCATCCATTAGTCTGAGCTCAGGCTTGATTTGAATTTGGAAACACCCTCTACTAATATCCATATATGATTCTATAAGGTGCCACTCAAGTTGAGGCCATATTCACCAACTGTATTCTTAGCCCAACGGCATTTTGTGATATAATATATAATGTGGGGAAATGAATTCCTGCATCAAGAATCAATTCGCCCGTAGCATTGCTATGTAATATGTGAGATCTCAATCCAATGTCCGTACAATACTTCCACTGAACTGTATAGGGTCGGTCACTACCACTGTCACCGGTGCCCTTATAATGCTAAGTTAATAGCCATATTGTGAAGCGAACTAGACATTTTCCAATTGCCCAAACGCCCACTCCCCACTTTTCTAAAGTTAACATTTAGTTTCGGTTTCAATGTTGGCTGATTAACATCAATGCTATTTTTAGCCAGTTCCAAGAATTTAGATTTCCCGAGTGTCGGGTGAAACTGGTCTGTAACTGTATTTACTCTCGGTACTATCCGAAGAGTTGCCATAGTCACTGGCTTTCTGGAAGATTTTGTGTGAGAAGGTGCATGCCTATTCACGTTATCTACCTTATTATTTTTATTTCTCCTTTTATTTTTAGGCCCGTTTTCTTCACAATGCTTTTCTAGTATGTGATTATTATTTTTCCAACACGTGGAATGTACCTTGCTGCACTGGTCACAGGTCTCCACAAATTTTGCAATGTCTGCAGCTATGCCCGGCCAGAAATATGTCACAGATGTCCTTTGACGGGTGGTACCAATCCTCTGATGTCCACCGTCTGGTACAACATGTGCTTGTGCCATCACTTGTTCCCTATAACTCCATGGCAGTACTAGCTGTCCATATTCTTTGGGTCCTGCTCCAGATTTCCTGTAGAGCAGTCCCTCCTTCAAATAAAATTGTCCTTTCTTAGGGTTGTTATGGCTGTTTGGCAATTTGCCAAAGCAAGGTTTCAATGATTTGTCTTTTGCCTGGGCCTTTCTCATCTCTCTCGGATGAATATTAAGTGGTGGATCCTCCTCCTCACTAGGGGTCGACTTGACCTGGAGCGTGGCCATTATCACAGGTTTTATAGGGCTCCCTAGAAACACAAATCTCTTTCCTAACACCAGCGGGTAATTAGGATCCTTGCACACTGCTGCTTTAATCACTCCTTCCACGTACCTAGTTTTGAAATTTATCCTGGCTACGGGAAGTGTCATGGTGGCTGTTCCCTTCAATGCCCCTTGTATATCCACTTTCTCTGTGGTATATTGGTCAGGGTGCACCAGGGTTGCACTCACAACTGAGTCATATTCCAATCCAGAATCGTAAAGACACTTGACTCTTGCACCATTACATGTCACCTCTTCACAGATGGGGGGATGATGGAGATCAATCTGACTGTCTGTCAGTTTCTTCCTTCCCTTGTCCACTGTTATCATGCATGCAGCGTGAAATGGAGGAACTTTCCTACCACATTCAATTGTATTATGATTTTGCATCCTACATATTTTACACCATTTTCCTTCTGGTCTGTAGGGTTTCCTTTCATTTACTTGAGGGTTTCTGTCTCAAGGGTCATATCTTGGCCTATCATAAGTTTGTTTACCTCTTGGGTTTTGATCCCTAGTATTATTATAATACTCATCTTGGTCTTGTGGGGTTTTATTGCTATCTACTTGTCTCTTCCTAATACCAGCCACTTCCTTCTGGGCTGCCTGATATCTCTCAGCAACATTCAGAATGTCCCCAGCCTCTCTGCACCTTGTTCCATGAGAGATTTTCTCAGGTCTGGAGCCATGGACTCTCTCAGTTGCTCTATCATAATCATTTCCTTCAGATCTTGGGTTTTCCCCAGAGCAGTCCATTTCTCCAAATAGGTTTCCAGTCTGGCAGAGAATTGGTGGTAAGTCTCCCCAGACAGTAGCTTAGCATTTCTAAATTTTTTCCTATAAAATTCCCCGTTCTTCTCATATCTAATTAGTAAGGCCTGTTTTAAAATATCATAATCTTCTTGGTCTTCTCTGCTTAACTTTGAGAAGACTTCATAAGAGGTTCCCCTAAGCCCTTGGGATAATTTTAAACTCCACTTCTCCTTCTCTAACCCATAATTTGTAGCTAATCTTTCATACCTACTGAGATAGGACTCAATCTCGTCGTCCTTCTCCACAAAAGGATCTAAGTGAAAATTCATAGCTAAGTTAGAGGCACCCTGACTTGTACTGGCATCAGAGGTAGGTGGGCTGTTACCATTTTCTGGAGCATGGCCTTGACGTTCCAGTTCTCTTAGTCTTAATTCATGCTCTCTTTGCAATCTTTTTTCTTCTTTTTCAGCCTCCATAAGCAATCTCTTTTCTTCTGCCTCTCTTTGCAATCTCTTTTCTTCTCTCTTTTCCTCTGCCTCCCTTTGCAATCTCATTTCCTCTAACTGTAACCTTTTAACTTCAGCCTCCCTATCAGCCTCTAATTTCTTAACCTCTCTATCAGCCTCTAATTGTAATCTCTTAGCCTCATTAGCAGCCTCTAGCTGTAATCTCTTATCTTCTGCTAATCTCCTATCTTCCCTATCAATGAATTTATCCCATTCAGTAGTTACATACTGAATCAGAGCTTGCCCCTCCATGCCAAGTTCTTTCGCCGTCTGCACTGTAGCATATCTAAATTCAGCCAAGTCTGCCATCTTTTCTCTCAATACAAATTTAACAATAATATATTATAAATTAACCAACTTTCTAACTACTTATTAAAGGCACTGACAGTTCACCAAATTCCACCAATTTATTAATTGTATTATTTATTTATTTCTACAATCACAATACCCTGGGGCTATGATGGTAAATAATCCCGGACAGGACCCCAATATGTGGTAATATGAGAGGTTATTGGTGTTACTCAACTAAGTGTAAACAGAGTGAGGTCAAGCTGTGTAAGTCCCTGAGTCTAATTGTTGATGATGTTGTATTCTCAGGGTACCTATCCGCTACCTCTCTGACATCTCACTCTGGGAAATATTTTCTGGGTATGTTATATGGCTACGTGTCTAGGGTAATGTATTTTATGTGATGAAAGAAAATTGTCAAACAAAACTTTAACCCAATAAAATTAAAGTAAGTAAGACTTTTGATGAAGTTTAGGTAATTATTTTTAAAAATTTAATCTCCCTGTACCTCAATTTTATGGGCCAGGGATTGTCAAACTCAATCGAATTTTTATTTACACTATTTAAAATAAATAAATTGGAACTCTGTCCATGTCTCTTGTTTATACAAAAAGAAAATCACTGAAGAAATCCACCCACTGTTCTGTTTACCGGCTTGTACTGATCACTGTTAATATGTTGGAAAGACTGTTGGGTTCATCACTTCAAGGTGATTATATTATTATTATGGTTATGGTTTCCAATTATCCGAACATTTGATTATCCGATCGATGCTCGGTCCCATGGGGTTCGGATAAATGGAGTTCTACTGTATTATACTTTTTAATATTTTCCATAAATCGAGTGGGGCATACGGACATCAAAGACAGACGGGCTGTGCTGTCGGAGACTTATTTTGCATGTTTAGTTTTAATTAGTCTGAGTAATTCTACATGAAAATCAAGCGCTTGTTTGTCTAAACGTCTGGAGATCACGTACAGTTCTTTCTTTTCTTTTATTTTCTTTTATTGGCAGAGGTTCCCAAGGGTCACTATCGACATCCACGGGGTCGATAAACCCCAGAGGATTGATCGGGGTCGATTAAACTTTTGGGCCGGATATATAAGAAATAAAAAATCCCTGCTGTGACTCAATTTTTACCTCTGGAAATACTGATAAAAATATTCCAATCTGTGTGCAGCAGTTGAGCCGTGTCTACTTACATTCCCTAGTTCGTACATGATTGAAACTGGCTTTAACAACGCAAATGCGGGTTTGTCAAAAGAAATAGACAGACTGAACCTAGACGAGCGTGATGACTTAAGACTAAAATTCACCAATCTCCGACCAAATAATTCACCAGCCACATTCTTCCCATTAATGAACATAACCAGTTTAATAAAAAGGTAATGTTAATTTATGTACCTGTATAATCACTTCCTTCCCAATGGGCTGATCACCCGTTGGCTTGTCACACCGATTACGGAAACAACGGCAGATGGATCTATCTGTTGTTGCCCTAAAGACGCCGCTAGGCGTGATGGGAAACTACAACAGAGAAAATCAATCTGTTGTTGCCCTTAAGACGCCACAAGGCGTGATGGCCTCTGACTGCTTGGTCGGTCTTTGGCTAAGGACGGAAGAAGAAGAAGATGGTTATGGTTATTATGGTGGAACTTTATGATATCAATAATTTGTCAGTGCCTTTTCTAAAGGACTTAACTGGCATGGATTGAAGAAAACAATTGGCCTATAGGTCCTCAGAATCAACAAATGTGGTGCTCCTGGTCGAAAGTGTGGGGCTAGCTACAACTTGAATGCTGAGCGATCACTCCCAGGATTTTCGTCCCTCACCAGGTTTCCTGCCACCAATAAGTATTCTGACATATAACCTGAAATGAGAGGAACATTCCCTCCCATATAACTCTCATCTATAATACTTCCACACATAACCACTGTAACAACTCACCTTGATCAGCTATGTGTGCTGATCATTACACCAGTCTTTATTTTTCATTTTTTAACATCACTGCTGTGTAAACATTCTTCTTCTGTGATAGTACAAAGCCCTGATCCCTTCCTCCAAGGTGTCGCTTCCATATAATAGGCAGGGGTGTACATACCCAGCCTGTGACCCTTTAATGATTCCCTTAAAACATCTTATACAGAGTTTATCGTTCATACAATAGATAGGGTGTGATTACTCTAGCACTGAAACCTGTGGATAAATTCGTCCTAACATTTTCTACATAATTATACATAACATTTAAACATTTATGGCAATACAAAAGCCAATATCTATTTTGGTCTACTGCTTTGGCATTCGCAAACGTTGTAAAGCCACTAGCAAATATTTTATGCATTTATTTCACTCCGAAAGACTGCATTCCTTCTTAGGCTATCGTAACACAAATTGAGGCTTTACATGTTAATTAAATCAATACAAATATTTATTTTGCCTTACCCTCAAGTAAGAATTTCACATAACATAAGCTTGACTTGGCAGTAAATGGGTTCTACCACTGCTTTAGTGTTCCAGACGGCGAAAGTTTTGGTCACACAGACTCTCCCGCTGATGTCAGCTTAGTTAGTTTAAATTTCAAATGGCCGACTTTGCAAGCAATTGTTAATTCTTATTGCCCCATCCTCAACTACGACCTAACCAATCAGAACGCGCGTCAACAAATTTTAACTTTTTCCCCAAGCTACCAAATTGAGCAGTTTATAAGTGTGTTCGCTCGTCTGTTTTTATTTTATATATTATATATCTCATTTATTTATGGACAGATTTTTAATATCAAAATAGATTATTAAGCGGCCAAATGCCCTCTATCTATCTATATAGGTTTCATTTAATTATTCTTCTACATTTTCATCTGTATAATTTTTAATTAATTAATTGTGCTTGTTTTCTAACTGAAAATATTACTAAAATAAAATTTTCTATGTCAAAATAATATTATTACGGGGAAATCTTTATGTCAATATATTAAGCAATATTAACCCTATATTTCAAGATATCTCTCTCCTTTTAATTCTCTTTAGTTTTTGAGAAATAAATTATTTAATTTTATTCCAAAGCACAGATTAGGCATATTTTCTCCTACAACCAAGATTTTATCGTCACTATAAAACGAGGTAACAATACGATTGGTTGTTAATTTTTACGACGTTTGTTAATAAATATTGGGAGGGGTAGTGCGTATTAAAAGGAGGTAGTAACCTTTTTAACTTGGCATAGTGGAAAATTCAAATTCTTTAGTTAAAATGTTGGCGGTTGATGTGACCTTGCCCTTGACAAATTTCAAATATCGTAGTTAATGTTAGGTTTAAAAATGCGTCAACTAGTTTTATGAAGCGGGGAAATTTGAACAGATTCACTTTACGACAGGCCGTATCAGGGAAAGTCAACGAGTTTGACTCCCGAGGTAAAAGATTTTCCTGTTTGCTCGCTCGCGATGCCGAAACGACATCACAAGACCTGGCCACGCGAGCAGGCCTTCTTTGATTTCGTCCCTCTGCCGTAGATCAAATAATTATGTCCCCTGTGATCACGGACATCAAATGTGGTCGGTAAATATTATTATCGCCCTTGCATTTGCTACCGACGTCTGATCTGTCACTATCGATGATTGACATCTCAGCTCGCTTGAGAACTCTGGTAAACACCCCGGTTCGCTCCCCTCTTGTTAAGACTGTCGGGTGTGAAAGTTTGTAAACGCTCATTAGCGCATGTAAACAGGAAACATAGGCGTGGCTTCACAGTGAATCCATAGACAGCGAATTGCGTGGTTTTTGCGTTGCAAAATTGTGAACCTTAGATGGGGAAGCAAAGTTGGTCGGATCACTGTGGCTATATTTACATACATATGTGAAACTACTCTTTCAGCAGGGATGAACAGGTAACATACAGGACGAATTATTGCAGGTAGAAGTGCAAATAATGACTCGAAAATACCAATTACCTGTCGGAAGGTAGGGGAAGAAAAGGTGCTGGCCATTGAACAGTGCACACTATTCGCCCGCTCCATGAAGGTAGCTAAATACTGCCGGAGCGGACAAGAGATCGACCCAAATTATGTGACAACAATGAAGTAATTTTGTTTTATTTTTCAGATAATTAAAAATGACGGAAACTACTAAATTAAGCGTTGAAGAAAGAGAGATAATTCTAAGAGAATTGTAGATCAGTTTATGAGATTTATGTTGTTAATGAAATATAAATTACACTGACAAACAACATTTTTCTTTCTTATATAAGAATAAGTGTTCTTAGGTCAGTTTCTTGCGCTGATTTCAAATTTGAA
>JAMPIV010000529.1:755000-765000 GCA_024509875.1 Oreohelix idahoensis
CCCCCCCCCCCCCCCCCCCCCCCCCCCCCCCCCCCCCCCCCCCCCCCCCCCCCCCCCCCCCCCCCCCCCCCCCCCCCCCCCCCCCCCCCCCCCCCCCCCCCCCCCCCCCCCCCCCCCCCCCCCCCCCCCCCCCCCCCCCCCCCCCCCCCCCCCCCCCCCCCCCCCCCCCCCCCCCCCCCCCCCCCCCCCCCCCCCCCCCCCCCCCCCCCCCCCCCCCCCCCCCCCCCCCCCCCCCCCCCCCCCCCCCCCCCCCCCCCCCCCCCCCCCCCCCCCCCCCCCCCCCCCCCCCCCCCCCCCCCCCCCCCCCCCCCCCCCCCCCCCCCCCCCCCCCCCCCCCCCCCCCCCCCCCCCCCCCCCCCCCCCCCCCCCCCCCCCCCCCCCCCCCCCCCCCCCCCCCCCCCCCCCCCCCCCCCCCCCCCCCCCCCCCCCCCCCCCCCCCCCCCCCCCCCCCCCCCCCCCCCCCCCCCCCCCCCCCCCCCCCCCCCCCCCCCCCCCCCCCCCCCCCCCCCCCCCCCCCCCCCCCCCCCCCCCCCCCCCCCCCCCCCCCCCCCCCCCCCCCCCCCCCCCCCCCCCCCCCCCCCCCCCCCCCCCCCCCCCCCCCCCCCCCCCCCCCCCCCCCCCCCCCCCCCCCCCCCCCCCCCCCCCCCCCCCCCCCCCCCCCCCCCCCCCCCCCCCCCCCCCCCCCCCCCCCCCCCCCCCCCCCCCCCCCCCCCCCCCCACCCCCCCCCCCCCCCCCCCCCCCCCCCCCCCCCCCCCCCCCCCCCCCCCCCCCCCCCCCCCCCCCCCCCCCCCCCCCCCCCCCCCCCCCCCCCCCCCCCCCCCCCCCCCCCCCCCCCCCCCCCCCCCCCCCCCCCCCCCCCCCCCCCCCCCCCCCCCCCCCCCCCCCCCCCCCCCCCCCCCCCCCCCCCCCCCCCCCCCCCCCCCCCCCCCCCCCCCCCCCCCCCCCCCCCCCCCCCCCCCCCCCCCCCCCCCCCCCCCCCCCCCCCCCCCCCCCCCCCCCCCCCCCCCCCCCCCCCCCCCCCCCCCCCCCCCCCCCCCCCCCCCCCCCCCCCCCCCCCCCCCCCCCCCCCCCCCCCCCCCCCCCCCCCCCCCCCCCCCCCCCCCCCCCCCCCCCCCCCCCCCCCCCCCCCCCCCCCCCCCCCCCCCCCCCCCCCCCCCCCCCCCCCCCCCCCCCCCCCCCCCCCCCCCCCCCCCCCCCCCCCCCCCCCCCCCCCCCCCCCCCCCCCCCCCCCCCCCCCCCCCCCCCCCCCCCCCCCCCCCCCCCCCCCCCCCCCCCCCCCCCCCCCCCCCCCCCCCCCCCCCCCCCCCCCCCCCCCCCCCCCCCCCCCCCCCCCCCCCCCCCCCCCCCCCCCCCCCCCCCCCCCCCCCCCCCCCCCCCCCCCCCCCCCCCCCCCCCCCCCCCCCCCCCCCCCCCCCCCCCCCCCCCCCCCCCCCCCCCCCCCCCCCCCCCCCCCCCCCCCCCCCCCCCCCCCCCCCCCCCCCCCCCCCCCCCCCCCCCCCCCCCCCCCCCCCCCCCCCCCCCCCCCCCCCCCCCCCCCCCCCCCCCCCCCCCCCCCCCCCCCCCCCCCCCCCCCCCCCCCCCCCCCCCCCCCCCCCCCCCCCCCCCCCCCCCCCCCCCCCCCCCCCCCCCCCCCCCCCCCCCCCCCCCCCCCCCCCCCCCCCCCCCCCCCCCCCCCCCCCCCCCCCCCCCCCCCCCCCCCCCCCCCCCCCCCCCCCCCCCCCCCCCCCCCCCCCCCCCCCCCCCCCCCCCCCCCCCCCCCCCCCCCCCCCCCCCCCCCCCCCCCCCCCCCCCCCCCCCCCCCCCCCCCCCCCCCCCCCCCCCCCCCCCCCCCCCCCCCCCCCCCCCCCCCCCCCCCCCCCCCCCCCCCCCCCCCCCCCCCCCCCCCCCCCCCCCCCCCCCCCCCCCCCCCCCCCCCCCCCCCCCCCCCCCCCCCCCCCCCCCCCCCCCCCCCCCCCCCCCCCCCCCCCCCCCCCCCCCCCCCCCCCCCCCCCCCCCCCCCCCCCCCCCCCCCCCCCCCCCCCCCCCCCCCCCCCCCCCCCCCCCCCCCCCCCCCCCCCCCCCCCCCCCCCCCCCCCCCCCCCCCCCCCCCCCCCCCCCCCCCCCCCCCCCCCCCCCCCCCCCCCCCCCCCCCCCCCCCCCCCCCCCCCCCCCCCCCCCCCCCCCCCCCCCCCCCCCCCCCCCCCCCCCCCCCCCCCCCCCCCCCCCCCCCCCCCCCCCCCCCCCCCCCCCCCCCCCCCCCCCCCCCCCCCCCCCCCCCCCCCCCCCCCCCCCCCCCCCCCCCCCCCCCCCCCCCCCCCCCCCCCCCCCCCCCCCCCCCCCCCCCCCCCCCCCCCCCCCCCCCCCCCCCCCCCCCCCCCCCCCCCCCCCCCCCCCCCCCCCCCCCCCCCCCCCCCCCCCCCCCCCCCCCCCCCCCCCCCCCCCCCCCCCCCCCCCCCCCCCCCCCCCCCCCCCCCCCCCCCCCCCCCCCCCCCCCCCCCCCCCCCCCCCCCCCCCCCCCCCCCCCCCCCCCCCCCCCCCCCCCCCCCCCCCCCCCCCCCCCCCCCCCCCCCCCCCCCCCCCCCCCCCCCCCCCCCCCCCCCCCCCCCCCCCCCCCCCCCCCCCCCCCCCCCCCCCCCCCCCCCCCCCCCCCCCCCCCCCCCCCCCCCCCCCCCCCCCCCCCCCCCCCCCCCCCCCCCCCCCCCCCCCCCCCCCCCCCCCCCCCCCCCCCCCCCCCCCCCCCCCCCCCCCCCCCCCCCCCCCCCCCCCCCCCCCCCCCCCCCCCCCCCCCCCCCCCCCCCCCCCCCCCCCCCCCCCCCCCCCCCCCCCCCCCCCCCCCCCCCCCCCCCCCCCCCCCCCCCCCCCCCCCCCCCCCCCCCCCCCCCCCCCCCCCCCCCCCCCCCCCCCCCCCCCCCCCCCCCCCCCCCCCCCCCCCCCCCCCCCCCCCCCCCCCCCCCCCCCCCCCCCCCCCCCCCCCCCCCCCCCCCCCCCCCCCCCCCCCCCCCCCCCCCCCCCCCCCCCCCCCCCCCCCCCCCCCCCCCCCCCCCCCCCCCCCCCCCCCCCCCCCCCCCCCCCCCCCCCCCCCCCCCCCCCCCCCCCCCCCCCCCCCCCCCCCCCCCCCCCCCCCCCCCCCCCCCCCCCCCCCCCCCCCCCCCCCCCCCCCCCCCCCCCCCCCCCCCCCCCCCCCCCCCCCCCCCCCCCCCCCCCCCCCCCCCCCCCCCCCCCCCCCCCCCCCCCCCCCCCCCCCCCCCCCCCCCCCCCCCCCCCCCCCCCCCCCCCCCCCCCCCCCCCCCCCCCCCCCCCCCCCCCCCCCCCCCCCCCCCCCCCCCCCCCCCCCCCCCCCCCCCCCCCCCCCCCCCCCCCCCCCCCCCCCCCCCCCCCCCCCCCCCCCCCCCCCCCCCCCCCCCCCCCCCCCCCCCCCCCCCCCCCCCCCCCCCCCCCCCCCCCCCCCCCCCCCCCCCCCCCCCCCCCCCCCCCCCCCCCCCCCCCCCCCCCCCCCCCCCCCCCCCCCCCCCCCCCCCCCCCCCCCCCCCCCCCCCCCCCCCCCCCCCCCCCCCCCCCCCCCCCCCCCCCCCCCCCCCCCCCCCCCCCCCCCCCCCCCCCCCCCCCCCCCCCCCCCCCCCCCCCCCCCCCCCCCCCCCCCCCCCCCCCCCCCCCCCCCCCCCCCCCCCCCCCCCCCCCCCCCCCCCCCCCCCCCCCCCCCCCCCCCCCCCCCCCCCCCCCCCCCCCCCCCCCCCCCCCCCCCCCCCCCCCCCCCCCCCCCCCCCCCCCCCCCCCCCCCCCCCCCCCCCCCCCCCCCCCCCCCCCCCCCCCCCCCCCCCCCCCCCCCCCCCCCCCCCCCCCCCCCCCCCCCCCCCCCCCCCCCCCCCCCCCCCCCCCCCCCCCCCCCCCCCCCCCCCCCCCCCCCCCCCCCCCCCCCCCCCCCCCCCCCCCCCCCCCCCCCCCCCCCCCCCCCCCCCCCCCCCCCCCCCCCCCCCCCCCCCCCCCCCCCCCCCCCCCCCCCCCCCCCCCCCCCCCCCCCCCCCCCCCCCCCCCCCCCCCCCCCCCCCCCCCCCCCCCCCCCCCCCCCCCCCCCCCCCCCCCCCCCCCCCCCCCCCCCCCCCCCCCCCCCCCCCCCCCCCCCCCCCCCCCCCCCCCCCCCCCCCCCCCCCCCCCCCCCCCCCCCCCCCCCCCCCCCCCCCCCCCCCCCCCCCCCCCCCCCCCCCCCCCCCCCCCCCCCCCCCCCCCCCCCCCCCCCCCCCCCCCCCCCCCCCCCCCCCCCCCCCCCCCCCCCCCCCCCCCCCCCCCCCCCCCCCCCCCCCCCCCCCCCCCCCCCCCCCCCCCCCCCCCCCCCCCCCCCCCCCCCCCCCCCCCCCCCCCCCCCCCCCCCCCCCCCCCCCCCCCCCCCCCCCCCCCCCCCCCCCCCCCCCCCCCCCCCCCCCCCCCCCCCCCCCCCCCCCCCCCCCCCCCCCCCCCCCCCCCCCCCCCCCCCCCCCCCCCCCCCCCCCCCCCCCCCCCCCCCCCCCCCCCCCCCCCCCCCCCCCCCCCCCCCCCCCCCCCCCCCCCCCCCCCCCCCCCCCCCCCCCCCCCCCCCCCCCCCCCCCCCCCCCCCCCCCCCCCCCCCCCCCCCCCCCCCCCCCCCCCCCCCCCCCCCCCCCCCCCCCCCCCCCCCCCCCCCCCCCCCCCCCCCCCCCCCCCCCCCCCCCCCCCCCCCCCCCCCCCCCCCCCCCCCCCCCCCCCCCCCCCCCCCCCCCCCCCCCCCCCCCCCCCCCCCCCCCCCCCCCCCCCCCCCCCCCCCCCCCCCCCCCCCCCCCCCCCCCCCCCCCCCCCCCCCCCCCCCCCCCCCCCCCCCCCCCCCCCCCCCCCCCCCCCCCCCCCCCCCCCCCCCCCCCCCCCCCCCCCCCCCCCCCCCCCCCCCCCCCCCCCCCCCCCCCCCCCCCCCCCCCCCCCCCCCCCCCCCCCCCCCCCCCCCCCCCCCCCCCCCCCCCCCCCCCCCCCCCCCCCCCCCCCCCCCCCCCCCCCCCCCCCCCCCCCCCCCCCCCCCCCCCCCCCCCCCCCCCCCCCCCCCCCCCCCCCCCCCCCCCCCCCCCCCCCCCCCCCCCCCCCCCCCCCCCCCCCCCCCCCCCCCCCCCCCCCCCCCCCCCCCCCCCCCCCCCCCCCCCCCCCCCCCCCCCCCCCCCCCCCCCCCCCCCCCCCCCCCCCCCCCCCCCCCCCCCCCCCCCCCCCCCCCCCCCCCCCCCCCCCCCCCCCCCCCCCCCCCCCCCCCCCCCCCCCCCCCCCCCCCCCCCCCCCCCCCCCCCCCCCCCCCCCCCCCCCCCCCCCCCCCCCCCCCCCCCCCCCCCCCCCCCCCCCCCCCCCCCCCCCCCCCCCCCCCCCCCCCCCCCCCCCCCCCCCCCCCCCCCCCCCCCCCCCCCCCCCCCCCCCCCCCCCCCCCCCCCCCCCCCCCCCCCCCCCCCCCCCCCCCCCCCCCCCCCCCCCCCCCCCCCCCCCCCCCCCCCCCCCCCCCCCCCCCCCCCCCCCCCCCCCCCCCCCCCCCCCCCCCCCCCCCCCCCCCCCCCCCCCCCCCCCCCCCCCCCCCCCCCCCCCCCCCCCCCCCCCCCCCCCCCCCCCCCCCCCCCCCCCCCCCCCCCCCCCCCCCCCCCCCCCCCCCCCCCCCCCCCCCCCCCCCCCCCCCCCCCCCCCCCCCCCCCCCCCCCCCCCCCCCCCCCCCCCCCCCCCCCCCCCCCCCCCCCCCCCCCCCCCCCCCCCCCCCCCCCCCCCCCCCCCCCCCCCCCCCCCCCCCCCCCCCCCCCCCCCCCCCCCCCCCCCCCCCCCCCCCCCCCCCCCCCCCCCCCCCCCCCCCCCCCCCCCCCCCCCCCCCCCCCCCCCCCCCCCCCCCCCCCCCCCCCCCCCCCCCCCCCCCCCCCCCCCCCCCCCCCCCCCCCCCCCCCCCCCCCCCCCCCCCCCCCCCCCCCCCCCCCCCCCCCCCCCCCCCCCCCCCCCCCCCCCCCCCCCCCCCCCCCCCCCCCCCCCCCCCCCCCCCCCCCCCCCCCCCCCCCCCCCCCCCCCCCCCCCCCCCCCCCCCCCCCCCCCCCCCCCCCCCCCCCCCCCCCCCCCCCCCCCCCCCCCCCCCCCCCCCCCCCCCCCCCCCCCCCCCCCCCCCCCCCCCCCCCCCCCCCCCCCCCCCCCCCCCCCCCCCCCCCCCCCCCCCCCCCCCCCCCCCCCCCCCCCCCCCCCCCCCCCCCCCCCCCCCCCCCCCCCCCCCCCCCCCCCCCCCCCCCCCCCCCCCCCCCCCCCCCCCCCCCCCCCCCCCCCCCCCCCCCCCCCCCCCCCCCCCCCCCCCCCCCCCCCCCCCCCCCCCCCCCCCCCCCCCCCCCCCCCCCCCCCCCCCCCCCCCCCCCCCCCCCCCCCCCCCCCCCCCCCCCCCCCCCCCCCCCCCCCCCCCCCCCCCCCCCCCCCCCCCCCCCCCCCCCCCCCCCCCCCCCCCCCCCCCCCCCCCCCCCCCCCCCCCCCCCCCCCCCCCCCCCCCCCCCCCCCCCCCCCCCCCCCCCCCCCCCCCCCCCCCCCCCCCCCCCCCCCCCCCCCCCCCCCCCCCCCCCCCCCCCCCCCCCCCCCCCCCCCCCCCCCCCCCCCCCCCCCCCCCCCCCCCCCCCCCCCCCCCCCCCCCCCCCCCCCCCCCCCCCCCCCCCCCCCCCCCCCCCCCCCCCCCCCCCCCCCCCCCCCCCCCCCCCCCCCCCCCCCCCCCCCCCCCCCCCCCCCCCCCCCCCCCCCCCCCCCCCCCCCCCCCCCCCCCCCCCCCCCCCCCCCCCCCCCCCCCCCCCCCCCCCCCCCCCCCCCCCCCCCCCCCCCCCCCCCCCCCCCCCCCCCCCCCCCCCCCCCCCCCCCCCCCCCCCCCCCCCCCCCCCCCCCCCCCCCCCCCCCCCCCCCCCCCCCCCCCCCCCCCCCCCCCCCCCCCCCCCCCCCCCCCCCCCCCCCCCCCCCCCCCCCCCCCCCCCCCCCCCCCCCCCCCCCCCCCCCCCCCCCCCCCCCCCCCCCCCCCCCCCCCCCCCCCCCCCCCCCCCCCCCCCCCCCCCCCCCCCCCCCCCCCCCCCCCCCCCCCCCCCCCCCCCCCCCCCCCCCCCCCCCCCCCCCCCCCCCCCCCCCCCCCCCCCCCCCCCCCCCCCCCCCCCCCCCCCCCCCCCCCCCCCCCCCCCCCCCCCCCCCCCCCCCCCCCCCCCCCCCCCCCCCCCCCCCCCCCCCCCCCCCCCCCCCCCCCCCCCCCCCCCCCCCCCCCCCCCCCCCCCCCCCCCCCCCCCCCCCCCCCCCCCCCCCCCCCCCCCCCCCCCCCCCCCCCCCCCCCCCCCCCCCCCCCCCCCCCCCCCCCCCCCCCCCCCCCCCCCCCCCCCCCCCCCCCCCCCCCCCCCCCCCCCCCCCCCCCCCCCCCCCCCCCCCCCCCCCCCCCCCCCCCCCCCCCCCCCCCCCCCCCCCCCCCCCCCCCCCCCCCCCCCCCCCCCCCCCCCCCCCCCCCCCCCCCCCCCCCCCCCCCCCCCCCCCCCCCCCCCCCCCCCCCCCCCCCCCCCCCCCCCCCCCCCCCCCCCCCCCCCCCCCCCCCCCCCCCCCCCCCCCCCCCCCCCCCCCCCCCCCCCCCCCCCCCCCCCCCCCCCCCCCCCCCCCCCCCCCCCCCCCCCCCCCCCCCCCCCCCCCCCCCCCCCCCCCCCCCCCCCCCCCCCCCCCCCCCCCCCCCCCCCCCCCCCCCCCCCCCCCCCCCCCCCCCCCCCCCCCCCCCCCCCCCCCCCCCCCCCCCCCCCCCCCCCCCCCCCCCCCCCCCCCCCCCCCCCCCCCCCCCCCCCCCCCCCCCCCCCCCCCCCCCCCCCCCCCCCCCCCCCCCCCCCCCCCCCCCCCCCCCCCCCCCCCCCCCCCCCCCCCCCCCCCCCCCCCCCCCCCCCCCCCCCCCCCCCCCCCCCCCCCCCCCCCCCCCCCCCCCCCCCCCCCCCCCCCCCCCCCCCCCCCCCCCCCCCCCCCCCCCCCCCCCCCCCCCCCCCCCCCCCCCCCCCCCCCCCCCCCCCCCCCCCCCCCCCCCCCCCCCCCCCCCCCCCCCCCCCCCCCCCCCCCCCCCCCCCCCCCCCCCCCCCCCCCCCCCCCCCCCCCCCCCCCCCCCCCCCCCCCCCCCCCCCCCCCCCCCCCCCCCCCCCCCCCCCCCCCCCCCCCCCCCCCCCCCCCCCCCCCCCCCCCCCCCCCCCCCCCCCCCCCCCCCCCCCCCCCCCCCCCCCCCCCCCCCCCCCCCCCCCCCCCCCCCCCCCCCCCCCCCCCCCCCCCCCCCCCCCCCCCCCCCCCCCCCCCCCCCCCCCCCCCCCCCCCCCCCCCCCCCCCCCCCCCCCCCCCCCCCCCCCCCCCCCCCCCCCCCCCCCCCCCCCCCCCCCCCCCCCCCCCCCCCCCCCCCCCCCCCCCCCCCCCCCCCCCCCCCCCCCCCCCCCCCCCCCCCCCCCCCCCCCCCCCCCCCCCCCCCCCCCCCCCCCCCCCCCCCCCCCCCCCCCCCCCCCCCTCCCCCCCCCCCCCCCCCCCCCCCCCCCCCCCCCCCCCCCCCCCCCCCCCCCCCCCCCCCCCCCCCCCCCCCCCCCCCCCCCCCCCCCCCCCCCCCCCCCCCCCCCCCCCCCCCCCCCCCCCCCCCCCCCCCCCCCCCCCCCCCCCCCCCCCCCCCCCCCCCCCCCCCCCCCCCCCCCCCCCCCCCCCCCCCCCCCCCCCCCCCCCCCCCCCCCCCCCCCCCCCCCCCCCCCCCCCCCCCCCCCCCCCCCCCCCCCCCCCCCCCCCCCCCCCCCCCCCCCCCCCCCCCCCCCCCCCCCCCCCCCCCCCCCCCCCCCCCCCCCCCCCCCCCCCCCCCCCCCCCCCCCCCCCCCCCCCCCCCCCCCCCCCCCCCCCCCCCCCCCCCCCCCCCCCCCCCCCCCCCCCCCCCCCCCCCCCCCCCCCCCCCCCCCCCCCCCCCCCCCCCCCCCCCCCCCCCCCCCCCCCCCCCCCCCCCCCCCCCCCCCCCCCCCCCCCCCCCCCCCCCCCCCCCCCCCCCCCCCCCCCCCCCCCCCCCCCCCCCCCCCCCCCCCCCCCCCCCCCCCCCCCCCCCCCCCCCCCCCCCCCCCCCCCCCCCCCCCCCCCCCCCCCCCCCCCCCCCCCCCCCCCCCCCCCCCCCCCCCCCCCCCCCCCCCCCCCCCCCCCCCCCCCCCCCCCCCCCCCCCCCCCCCCCCCCCCCCCCCCCCCCCCCCCCCCCCCCCCCCCCCCCCCCCCCCCCCCCCCCCCCCCCCCCCCCCCCCCCCCCCCCCCCCCCCCCCCCCCCCCCCCCCCCCCCCCCCCCCCCCCCCCCCCCCCCCCCCCCCCCCCCCCCCCCCCCCCCCCCCCCCCCCCCCCCCCCCCCCCCCCCCCCCCCCCCCCCCCCCCCCCCCCCCCCCCCCCCCCCCCCCCCCCCCCCCCCCCCCCCCCCCCCCCCCCCCCCCCCCCCCCCCCCCCCCCCCCCCCCCCCCCCCCCCCCCCCCCCCCCCCCCCCCCCACCCCCCCCCCCCCCCCCCCCCCCCCCCCCCCCCCCCCCCCCCCCCCCCCCCCCCCCCCCCCCCCCCCCCCCCCCCCCCCCCCCCCCCCCCCCCCCCCCCCCCCCCCCCCCCCCCCCCCCCCCCCCCCCCCCCCCCCCCCCCCCCCCCCCCCCCCCCCCCCCCCCCCCCCCCCCCCCCCCCCCCCCCCCCCCCCCCCCCCCCCCCCCCCCCCCCCCCCCCCCCCCCCCCCCCCCCCCCCCCCCCCCCCCCCCCCCCCCCCCCCCCCCCCCCCCCCCCCCCCCCCCCCCCCCCCCCCCCCCCCCCCCCCCCCCCCCCCCCCCCCCCCCCCCCCCCCCCCCCCCCCCCCCCCCCCCCCCCCCCCCCCCCCCCCCCCCCCCCCCCCCCCCCCCCCCCCCCCCCCCCCCCCCCCCCCCCCCCCCCCCCCCCCCCCCCCCCCCCCCCCCCCCCCCCCCCCCCCCCCCCCCCCCCCCCCCCCCCCCCCCCCCCCCCCCCCCCCCCCCCCCCCCCCCCCCCCCCCCCCCCCCCCCCCCCCCCCCCCCCCCCCCCCCCCCCC
>JAMPIV010000530.1:0-53760 GCA_024509875.1 Oreohelix idahoensis
AGCATGAATTGGCGCTTAAGCCTCTAGAGGTCTAAAGTCGTGGTGCTGCCTCTACTTCCTGCAATGGAGAGCCGTCTTCACCTCATTCATCTTTTACTGATCAATCCAGTACTCAATCTCCTCAACTTGCAGCTATGTCTTTCGCCCTGGAACCCTTCCCAAACCCCAATGAGAAAATTGACTCGTTTCTAGAAAAATTTGAGAGAATGGCAAATCTGTACGGATTAGAGAGTTCTCGATGGTGCCTAAAGCTTTCACAGGCTTTGAAAGGTAATGCTTATGACGTGTACGTAAAACTGGGAAGCAGCCATCAAGACAACTATGACATGCTAAAGAAGGCTTTACTGGAGCGCTTCGAAATGAACGCTCAAAAATTTCTGCAAATGTTCAGAAACAGCAGAAAGGAAGGCACTGAGACATTTCATCAGTTCTCTTCACGCCTGAAGGGATATTTGACAAAGTGCATGGAGCTTTCAGAGCTCCCTCTCACCTATCAAGGGCTGGAGGAATTTGTTCTTACCGAACAAATGAAAACCACTTTGTCAAACGACACCCGTAGATTTCTGGCTGAACAAGGCGCAGTAAAGTTGGATGACATCCTCAGTAAGGCTGAACGTTACGTAAATGCTTTGGCCGAGCTTCCCAGCTCCAAATGCAAACCGACAGATGAGCCTTTTCGGAAAAATAATCTAGAGCAGTCTTCCCATTCTTCCCATCACCATAACCAACGAGAAACTGTACCCCAGAATCCTCCCCATGAAAAATCTAAATTCTACAAAACCAAATATCTCACCAACAACAATTCTGATTAGTCCACACGGCTTACATGGCACCGCGGCCAGAAAGGTCAAGACAAGGGAAAGACCCCTGCACCAGGGATATCTGATCAGGGCAAGCACACCGGGCCTAATCGCATCGGATGCTTGCAAACAGCCTCGCAAGGAAAGATTAATGTCAGTGATTCTCAACCTGAGGGTGAGAAGCCATCAACGCGAGGAACTGTTATTTTGAACGAGACTTCAGCATCTTGTCTTTTTGACACAGGGTTATCTTTTAATTGCATTGTCGCAAGACACTTGGTCAAACCCGGTCAAGAGACAGAATAAACCGTCAAACTATGTGGAGTTTTCAAAGGAGATGCACTCATGACGCTTCCCATCGCATTGGTGGAGATACACTCTGATTTTGTCAGAGGTGTTATCAAAGCGGCTATTATGGATGATCCGAACTACCCAGTCATACTTGGATGTAGATACGTGTTTATTGGGAGACCGAAAGAGCCGATTGGGGCAGCAGTAACCACAAGAGGGCAAACCAAGAAGCAACGGGAGCCTACGCCTAATATGTTACCAAAGGAACTAAAAGAGACGCAACAAAAGGACCCTACCTTGGAGTCCTGCTTTAGGAATTTGCCCATGGCCAAGAACCCCAGACACAACGGAGACATAGTTTCTAAGGATAGCGTATTGTATCGTAGAACAGGAAACCCTGAACAACGGCATAATCAGCTCCTAATACCGATGCTGTACAGAGACCAAATCTTAGAATTGGGGCACTCTCTTCCCTTTAGCCGACATGTGGGAAAAAACGCCAATATTCAGCGAATATCGACTCACTAATGGTGGCCAGGAATGAACACTGATATTATCAGATACGTGAAATCCTGCAACCAGTGCCAACGTGTGGCACCCAAGCATTGGACAGCCCCAGTTCCCATGGGTAAAATGCCAATAGTAAGGACACCATTTGAACGTGTTGCAGTCGACATTGTAGGACCCCTAGAAAGGACTGAAAGAGGGAACAGGTTTATCCTGACCTTAGTCGTCACATGCACTATGTGGGCCGAAGTTATAAGGCTAACGTGCACGGATTCCAAGCAGTTCGCAGAAGCCCTAGTGCAGATTGCTACACGGTTGGGATTCCCTCAACAAGTTTTGACGAATACCGGATCCAAATTCCGTAGCCTGTTAATGGGGGAGATCTTTAAGATCTTGAGGGCCAAACACATCCACACCAGCCCCTACCATCCGGCCGGAAATGGGCTCGTGGAGCGCTTCAACGGCAGCCTCACCACGATGTTACGTAAGCTGGGACAAGAGAAACATGAAGATTGGGACCTTTTCATTCCTGCAGCCTTATTCGCCTACATTGAAGTCCCCCAGGCCTCTACAGGTTTACCACCAGCTACCCTTTTATTCGGCAGACCTATCCAAGGCCCGCTAGAAGCCTTACTTTGGTCGCTGACAGACCAGAAGGCTGATGAGACAGTCGTCTCAGCCAGTAAATATGTATCGGAACTTAAGGAAAGGTTACAACTAGGATGGGATCTAGCAACGACCAACCTTAAGCGAGCACGCGCAAAGCACGCTAAACGATATAATAAAGCAGCGAAAGAGAGAGAACTCCAACCAGGGGAGAACGTTTTGTTGTTACTGCCAACCGGAAGCAATAAACTACGCATCGGATGGCAAGGGCCGTTTACCGTCCTTAAAAAGATCTCAAGAACTAACTACAAGATCTCTATTAAAGGAAAGGAGAAGGTCTACCACGTAAATCTGCTAAAGAAATATTTGGAAAGACCGGTGCCGTCCCCCGAACATCTCCTGGCGGTCGCCATAGCGACAGAAGATAAGGAAGATGACGATAGTTGCATGGAATATCCATTGCAACAAACGGAATCTTTCCAAGATGTAAAGTTCGGTGACAATCTCTCTGAAGCACAACAGACAGAAACGAGGGCGCTACTGAAACAGTACACAGCGGTTTTAACGGATGTATTTGATCGAACACATCTCGTAGAGTTCGATATGAAACTGACAAACGAGACACCTGTGCGAACCAGAGTTTACCCTATTCCGTATGCTAAAGCTGATACGCTACGCGGAGAAATAGACAAGTTACGTAAAGCAGGAATTGTCAATGAGTCTACTTCTCCTTACAGTTTGAGCGTTGTACTGTTACAGAAGCCCAATAAGGAAGTTCGGCTATGCATAGATTACCGTTTACTTAACACTGTAACGGAATTCCAGCCGGAAACTCTCCAGAGCGCTTCTGAGCTGTTCCCCAAGCTAAGCAAGGCAACAATTTTCTCCAAGATTGACCTGAGTAAAGGTTATTACCAATACCAGTCAAGGAGGAAATTAAGCCCCTGTTAGCTTTCAGCACCAGTGAAGGACACTATACCTTCAACGTGATGCCGTTCGGATTGCACAACGCACCGGGAGTCTTCACCAGAATGATAAGAAAGCTTTTAGAACCCTTGCAAAGTCTTCATATCCATAATTTCATGGATGACATATTAATTGCAACTGAAAACTACGACGAACATATTGCTACGGTTGCTGTGCTCCTCATGAGACTACAGGAAACTGGTCTCACAGCCAGACCTAGCAAATGTCTAATCGGATTTGAAAAGCTTGACTTCCTGGGGCATACCATTTCTCAAGGCTGCATGTGGCCAGTTGCCAAGAACATTGACAAAATAGTTGCAGCAAAAAGGCCCCGAACGAAGAAAGACACGGTCATTTCTATCACTGTGTGCATATTACCAGAAATTCATTAACAATTTCAACGGGCTAACTGCACCCCTTACTGACCTTACCAAAAAGGGGCGACCTGAAAAAGTTATTTGGGATACTAAGTGCGAACACGCTTACGTCACTCTCAAAGGACAGCTGTCCGAATATCCAATTTTACGGTTACCTGACCTTAACAAATCTTTTATATTGCGGGTCGACGCATCGGGTCAAGGCATCGGGTCAACACTACTCCAAGGAGATGACAACGATCAGAACCTGTTATTTCCCGTTGGTTATGGCAGCCGAAATCTGAATACAGCAGAACGAAACTATTTCACTGTGGAGAGAGAATGTCTAGCACTCGTGAGTGGTATCAGGAAACATCATGAATATCTTTATGGCGTTTCAATTACATTGCAGACGGACCATGCTCCACTGGCTTTTCTTGGAGCGAATAAGGAATTCAACGCGAAGATCATGCGCTGGGCTTTGCTGCTAAGCGTATATTCTTCCGAAGTAGAATACATTCCAGGAAAACAAAACGTAGGAACAGACTTTATGAGTCAAAATTAGAGCACGGAAGAGGAGGTTGAAATTGAAAACCACAATCACCCGGAAGCCACGGATCAGAGTAGCTCTATTTTCATAAAGGAGACCTGAAATGGTTTCATGTCTTCAAGCCAAACGAACTGTGACATGTTAAGTATATGGACTACAATTATCCGTCCGCTTGCTTCCCACCGTCGCCCCTCATTCCGTTCAACCTTGCGTTCCACCTTGCTTCCCTCATTAGTATGCACGGTTGTTACGCAAAATCCATGCCTTTCTCGCTATCTGTCTAACTCATAGTTAAGCCACGCCTATTTGTCTTATTTCACGTGCTGACGAGCGGCTACTCAGATCTATAACTGTCATTCCTTCTAAAGGGGACGAACTTAGTAGGTTTGCCTAAAGCTCGACGCGAGCAAAGCTGTAAAAATTATGACAACTAACAGCGCACAGTCCCAAAAACACGTGCAAGGTAACGGCTTTTGAAGTTCTCTACAGCTCGAAATCGCTGAGATCAGAAGCCTTTTGTTGTCGATTTCACCGGGTAACAGAGCGAACGGAGAAATTCTTTATCTGGGAAGAACCCCCCCCCCCCCCCCCCCCCCCCCCCCCCCCCCCCCTCCCCTCTCCTCCCCCCCCCCCCCCCCCCCCCCCCCCCCCCCCCCCCCCAACCCCCCTATCGCTGATTTCTGCTGATTTGCAGAGGCGCGACTTTCGTCATCCTCCAGCGATATTACGCTAGTTCTGTATATATACTTCATCTAACTAAACTCAGTTATCAGTCGCTTCATGAAATTTTTGAAATATCTAGCTCGATATCATAAGAGCCATAGTACAAAGTGGATTACTCAGATTTCGTGGAGATAGTTTAATTTTTCTGTTTTTGAGGTAATATAGATATTAGCATTTGTGTGATTTCTTGTGTTAAGTTTATCAGTATAATTCACTGAAATTTCTAGGCGCTTAAAATGGTGTATTAAATAACGCATAGCTATTTTATTCCAGATGGTTTAATTAACTAATAAGACGCTAGGTGATTGATAATTGACGAAATACAATTTACTTCTATCCATTTTGTGTAATTTTATAAATGACTAGTGTTCATATCACGTGTTAAAAGCGATAAGATAAGCTAGACACTTGCGGTTTCTAATCTAATTTAATAACGGAGTGGTTAAGAGGTCTTACCTTCATGCGTGTTAGGTTAGGATATTTATATTGTGGTAAAAATGTTTGTATATCTTCCTAAATCTAGGCTGATCAAAAACCCAGCGAACTAGCGGTCTTATGGTATTATGGTCTTATAGTCTTATAATCTTATAAGCATCCAGAGATATTATAATATTGTTGACTCCTGGTGTTGTGACCTGTGCGGTCCATTTTCTTCATTCATGAGAGAGACCAAACTAGAAACAATAATTGTAATATTAACTGGACCTGAAAATTACAGGATTTTTATTTATATCAATCTCATCAGCCAGCTGTGGCAAAATATATATATTTATCTGACATATGACAGTAGTTTTTCACGGGGATTATACTCAAGAGAACTCACTGTTCAGAATCGGCCATCAACTCAGAGTACAGCTGATAATTGTTATCATTAACATTTTCATAACGTAACAGAGTGTCTCAGCAACCATAGGCTAGACAACACCGGAACCATATATTTTCTTTGTCTATTACGGTGCCCATCACTACTAAGACTTATTCCAACCAACTAAACGCAGTGATACCAGAATTATCCAGGAACAATAATTAATGCACCAACTTCAGCGACTACCTTATTTAAGCAGTCAGCACCAAGGATAGTCTGGGGCTGGATTTGGCAAATAATCTGACACTGTAGAGTCAGAGTACTTATTAGTGTTTGTGTCCAAGAAATACCTGCGACAACTATTGGGTAAGCGAATATGAGTGTTGCCTCAGTATGACTGGATGAATGAACAGAAAGAGAGAAACATATTTTCCTTTTGTTACCACCCTCATACAAATCTTTTTTTTTCTCACTAACCTGACTATTTACGGGATAGTTTAATTAGGAACTGGTTCTTTTCCCTTACTGACTATCCCATACCTTATTGTTAAATTTTGATCTTTTGGGGTTAATTAACCTCGGTTGGGATCTTCTTTTCTTTTCCTTTACAAGAGGGGAGTACCGATTGGGTTAATGGCATTTGTCTGTAAACCATGCTCTATTAATGTATATGCTTGATGTTGTGAATTTCTAGTGATAATAAACTTAATAATCCTTAAGTTATCGTGTTGGTCAACCCCTGCCCATAAATGTTATCCATAGTTTGTTTTCACGTGTGTGCGTATTTGTCCCAGAATTGTGTGTAAGTGGGTGCAGTGTAACTTGTATTTTGTATAAAGAGAGAAAGTGCGTCTGATTTAAATATAGTCGTAAAGATAGGCTGGATTAGAGAAATTACTCACTCCAGAGACTGATCTTTCTCTTACACTATCACCCTCGTGAGAAAAACTATTTCTTACACCTTACTCTCACATAGTTACTGTCACCGGATGGCCAACGTTAACGCAAGCTAGCACGTTAACAGTAGTTATAAGACATAGCAAAAGATCTTGAGCAAGATTAGTTGGTAACGAAACATCACTGGTCGAACATGACCAATGAAATCGTCGATAGCTATTTTTGACAACGGTGGTCAGAACAGAGTTCAGTCACGCAGTTCACAGTGCAGTGAGGCAGACGTGATTACGGGAGAAGGTTTCAACCTTAGTGCGGGCCCCGTGTTTTTTTAGAGGTTGTGTGATTAACCTCTGGGCAAGGAAATTCTTACCACTGAAACTTCAATGTTTCACAAGGTATGTTATTCTAGGAGATTGTGTTTTTCCAGTTTTGTGGCAGTATTTACACGGTTTGTATGGTCTTGATTTTTCCTAATAGAATGATTGTTCTGCTATGTAATGTATAATGAGACTCCAGGCAAAGCCTATCGACATTTATAGGGGAGCTCAAGCAGACATGTTATTTATGAAGATGTCCTTTTACAAAGACATCTCGATTTATGTAAACCACAAGCGTTCTGGCCGCTGATAGCCAGGATATTGAGTTTTGTAATTGACCATGCCATTAGTCCCTTGGACTCTACTAATAAAGTTTTCCATGATAAGTAACTATTACTTCCTCATGTATGTTGAGAATGGAAGCACTAAGAAGATACAAATGATCACTGACAACCTGCATTGAGTAGAAAGAATCTGGTCGTGACAACAGTCATTTGAGTAATTACACTTCTGGCAGTCGCCAGTTAACACTCATAAGATAAATCTGCAAACCAGTAACCACAACGATCACTTGGGAAATTTAACAACAATGAACTCAGAATAAATATGTACCACCTGTGACGAAAGGTCTACATGGTGTGAAGGTTTGGCATATAACCTCGATAGATTGCAGTAACGGTCACATTACCACTATCACCTCTGCTCGGACAGGACCTTAAATATCTCAGACCTATCTTGTAAAAATTACGACAGGGAGCAATTTCAAAATATTCTGACATGGAATAATTTTGCGCGTGATGCAAAGGTCACGTCTCCCATATAGGGCAATCAAACATCCGATACCTTGTGTGCAAACTCACAAACACATCGGTAAACTCTCTCAGCAATGTGTGTAAGATTTAACATCTTATTACTTTATCGAAAGTAATTTTGTGCGGGAAAGTCGGACAGGAAGTGATTATGCAATGCATCCTGTCCAGAAGGTGTCGCACAGACAAGTAATCTCTTATCTGTCACGCACCCTGGCCTTTATCAGCTATTAGCAAATACGCTGGCGATTTGTAGGGCTAATCTGTAGTCTGATGTCGGCTGCACCCGTGATTAGCGAACATGGTTGTCGTTAATAATATCTCAGCCGCTCCTTGCAAAGCATGGAGAAATAGATAACAAACAGACATGACGACTTATCCCTGAGACGGGTGTAAGATGGAAAATACAAAATATCTGCTACAGTGCAGAGAAAGAGAAAAGTGCTGACCATGGAAAAGTACGCAATAAAGTCAGTACACTAAATGTAACAGATTACTGCCATAGTGAAACAAAGATCGAGAAGATGTCGCCCCATTATGTCACGGCTCTATGTCTCTAATTGTAGACTGCTATCTATAGGTTTGTTTTCTCCCTCTGATTTTTGGCTGTATCTCTCGGATTGTGTGTTCTATCTCTCTGAATGTGGGCTCCATATACGACTGTAGGCTCTATCTCTCTAACTGTCGGCTCCATATATGACTGTGAGCTATATCTCTCTAATTGTGGGCTCCATATATGACTGTGGGCGTTATCTCTGATTGTTGTCTCTATGTCTCTGATTGTGGGCTCTATCTCTCTGATTGTTGTCTCTATGTCTCTGATTGTGTGCTCTATCTCTCTGTGGGCTCTACCTCTCTGATTGTTGTCTCTATGTCTCTGTTACTTCTGTTTATTTTATTGTGGGCTTTGTATCTCTTATTGTGAGCTCTACGTCTGTGATTGTGGGTCTAACTCTCTCATTTTTTGCTCTATTTATCTGATTGTTGGCTCTCTCTATCTCTCGGATTGTTGATCTATATCACTGATAGTTGGCTCTATCTGTCGGATAGGGGAGCCGCGCTGGTGTAATGGTTACAACGTTGCGATAGCGACCGGGTTTTCAAGGTTCAAGCCCAGGCGCTGGCATTTGTAGAAGTGTCATCGACCGGAACTCCGCCTAGGCCGGTCCCAAGCCCGGCTGAAAAAAGCCTGTATGGAGGCCGTAAGGAGACAGCCCCTCCACCATGCAAAGGTGCAACAGGCCAATCACCTGTTTGCTTTAAAACATGATTACGCGAAATACCAGAGAGAAAACCGGACTGATTCTAAAGGCGACGAACTGGAACGGACTACGGACTACGACTTATGGAACTTGGAACACGAGAAGTATAAATGGGAAAGAAGAGGAGCTGGTGGAAGAGATGAGGAAAGCAAAACTAGAAATCCTGGCTATTACGGAAACAAAGAAAAAAGGACAAGGAGTCATGGATCTCGATTGCAACACGCTGCTCTACAGTGGTGTCCCCACATCTGAAAGAGCTAAAGAGGGCGTCGGTTGTATTGTGGCCAAAAACCAGAAAGATAGTATCAAGGGATGGAACTTTGTCTCTGAGCGCATTATGGTTGTAAAACTAAAAGAAGGAGAAACCATAGTCAACCTGGTCATAGTGTATGGGCCAAATGAGGATGAGAGAGCAGAGGTCAAGGAGGAATTCTTCGAGCTGCTTCAAAGGACAGTGGATGACTGCCTAGATGAAATTATCATGCTCGAAGATTTCAATACCAGAGTTAGAAATGACCTTGCTAGATGGGGTGGAGTTATCGGAAGATATGGAGTAAGATACTCTCAAAGACAATGGAAAGCGACTGTTTAGATTCTGCAGTGAGCAGAATCTGATCATTACCAACACAAAGTTCCCCCATAAGCGCATACATGCATACACTAGGTGTAAACCAACAAAGAATGAGAAGTCAGTGATCGACTATGCCATTGTTAAAAGGAGCTCATTCAAATATGTCCGGGATGCTAGAGTCTGGAGGGTGCCAGAGATTGGAAGTGATCACTACCTGCTTACAATTAAAAGAACAACTGAAAGAGTTGCTCAGCCTAGGAACTGCCCAGCATCACGCAAGAAACCAAGTAAACGAACGGAAGAAATGAGCATTAAGATCTACAAGCTGAGAGAACCAGAAATTAAGACCAGATAAGAGGGGCTTATTGCTACAGCGGTGAGAAACACAGAAGAACGACCTGACGACTTGGAAACCCTGTGGCTTAAATTCAAGGACATCATAAAGACAGCTGCTGCAGAAGCATGTGGTGAAGTCCGACTTGGGAACAAGAGAAAGAGGACACCTTGGTGGACAGAGGAAGTCAAAGAGAAAATAAAGAGAAGAAAATGGCATGGAAATAATACTTAGGAGCTAAAAACACAGCAGGAATAATAGAGAAATATAGAGAATATGTGATACTCAGAACAGAAGCAAAGAACAAGGTGCTAGCAGCAAAACAGAAGTCCTGGGAAGAATTTGGAGAAAAGCTAGAAAAAGATGCGCAAGAAAACCAGAAATTGTTCTATAAGACCCTAAAGAACATGAGGAAGGAAAAACAATGCCCTCTCAAATTTATAAAGGACAAGCAAGGCAAATTGCTTACTGCCCCGAAGGAAGTAATGGATAGATGGAAAGAATATTTCTCAGAACTCCTTGATGGTGAGCAAGGTCAAGCATCAGAAATGATAACCACTAGCACAGAAGAGAAAACCAATGGTGATGAAGATGACATAAAGATGGAAGAACTGAAGGCAGCACTGGAGAAAATCAAGATGGGCAAAGCAGCAGGCCATGATGGTATAACACCAGAAATGGTTAAGTACATGGGAGCATCAGGCGACCTATTACTCTTCAGGGTCCTACAGGCAGCGTGGTGCAACAAGACCATACCGAAGGACTGGGAGATTGCCATCATAACACCAATTTTCAAAAAGGGTGACAATCGACAATGTGGAAACGATAGAGGCATATCCCTTCTCTGTGTCCCTGGTAAAATCTACTCTAGAATCCTAGAGCAGAGACTCCGACGCCTAGCTAAGCCACAATTGGATGAGATCCAGTGCGGATTCCGAGCAAACCGAAGTACTCAAGACCTAATCTTCACACTCAGACAGCTGAGTGAAAAGGTCCTTGAGTATAAGAGTGAGATCTATCTTTGTTTCACAGATCTGGAAAAGGCATTTGACAGGGTCCCCTGGAGCAAACTTTGGGACTGTTTGGCAAGGAAGAACATTCCAGCACCTCTGATTCATGCTATACAGAGCTTCTACAAGTCTTGCAGAAATTATGTGAGGACAGCAAACCATAAGTCAGAAGAGTTCAGGACCACCACTGGTGTAAGACAAGGTGATATCCTGTCACCTTATCTTTTCATACTCCTCATGGACGATGTTATCAAGTCATGTAAGGAGAGAACAAGAAAGTATTCAGTGGATTACTGGAAGATGAGACAGGTATGTATTTCAGAGCTGGCATTTGCTGATGATGTTGCCCTGATTGCTAAATCAGAGGCACATCTTCAATCCAACCTGCAAGTCTGGAAGGAAGAGCTGGAGAAGAGAGGGATGGTCATAAGCAGCTCTAAAACAAAATCCATGGTGATATCACGAGAAGAAAGAAGACATCAGATTAAGCTGGGAGAGCAGGTCCTGGAGCAGGTCGACCACTTTAAATATCTCGGAGATATTATAGACAAAAGGGAAGCATCAAAGAAGAGTTGGCCACTCGAAAAGCAGCAGCTGGGAGACTTTTTCAGGCCATAAATCGAGGATTTCTCAGTAAGAAAGAGGTTGGTAAGAAAACGAAGATGGCTGTATACCGATTCACCTATGTCCCAGTCTTGACATATGGATGCGAGTCATGGGCAATGACTACAACCCATAAAAGCCAGATCCAAACCTCAGAAATGAGGTATCTGAGGAAGGTGGTTGAAGTAACATGAAGAGACATGGCCCGCAACCAGACGATACGTCAAGGCCTAGAATGCCATCCCCTGCAGACCCAAGTAGAACAGTCCCAACTAAGATGGTTTGGCCATGTCTGCAGAATGGGAGAAGATCGGCTACCACGACAAGCATGGGAAACAAAGAGCCAGGGATCCAGACCCCCAGGACGACCCAGAGTCCGCTGGGAGAACAACATTAAACAATCTTTGCAGGACCGAGGACTACAATGGAACCAGGCCAGGAGGAAGACAGCCGATAGGATAATCTGGCGCTCTCTCTTCCAAACCTCTACACCTCCCGGTAGAAGGGGAACGAGTAAGTAAGTAAGTCATCGACCGGGATTTTGACTGAATAACCTGAACGGCTCCTGAGATAAATCCTCTGTGGATGGGAAGGAGCGAAGCTCCTGACCGTGTTGGAAGGAAAGTCCTCAGGTTCCCCAGCCTCGCAATGACATGTCATTGGGCCGAAGGGCTGAAAGCCCAAGTGCCGCTGGTTAAGGGAAAAAATAATCTCTCGGATAGTTGGCTCTATCTCTCTATTGCGGGCTCTGCATCTCTTATTGTGTTCTATATATCTCTAATTGTGTGTTATATCTCTGTGATTGTGGGTGCTAGATCTCTGATAGTTGGGTCTATCTCTCTGAAAATTGGCTCCGTCTCTCCTATTGTTGGCCCTATATCTCTGATAGTTGGCTATATCTTTCTGACTGTGGGCTCTGTATCTCTGATTGTATGTTCTATATCTATGATTGTGGGTTATATTTCTATGATTGTGGGCACTAGGTCTCTGATTGTTGGCTCAATGTTGGGTCACTCTCTGATTGTTAGCTTTATATCTCTGATTGTTGGCTATGTCTCTCTTATTGTTGGCTCTATATCTCTGATTGTTGTCTCTGTCTCTCTTCGAGTGTGGGCTCTAAGTCTCTGATTATTGGCTGTATATCTCTGATTGCTGTCTTTATCTCTCTGATTTTTGAAATTGTATCTCTGATTGTTAGCTCTGTCTCACTAATAGTTGGTTCTAAATATCAGAATTTTGGTTATGTTTCACTAATGGTTCTAAATCTCTGATTGTTGGTTCTGTCTCACTAAAGGTTGGTTCTAAATCTCTGATTGTTGGTTCTGTCTCACTAAAGGTTGGTTCTAAATCTTAGATTGTTGGCTCTGTCACACTAAAAGTTGGTTCTAAATCTGAGATTGTTGGCTCTGTCACACTAAAAGTTGGTTCTAAATCTTAGATTGTTGGCTCTGTCACACTAAAAGTTGGTTCTAAATCTTAGATTGTTGGCTCTGTCACACTAAAAGTTGGTTCTAAATCTTAGATTGTTGGTTCTGTCTCACTAATAGTTGGTTCTAAATCTTAGATTGTTGGCTCTGTCACACTAAAAGTTGGTTCTAAATCTTAGATTGTTGGCTCTGTCACACTAATAGTTGGTTCTAAATCTGAGATTGTTGGTTCTGTCTCACTAATAGTTGGTTCTAAATCTGAGATTGTTGGTTCTGTCTCACTAATAGTTGGTTCTAAATCTGAGGTTGTTGGTTCTGTCTCACTAATAGTTGGTTCTAAATCTGAGATTGTTGGTTCTGTCTCACTAATAGTTGGTTCTAAATCTGAGATTGTTGGTTCTGTCTCACTAATAGTTGGTTCTAAATCTGAGGTTGTTGGTTCTGTCTCACTAATAGTTGGTTCTAAATCTGAGATTGTTGGTTCTGTCTCACTAATAGTTGGTTCTAAATCTGAGATTGTTGGTTCTGTCTCACTAATAGTTGGTTCTAAATCTGAGATTGTTGGTTCTGTCTCACTAATAGTTGGTTCTAAATCTGAGATTGTTGGTTCTGTCTCACTAATAGTTGGTTCTAAATCTGAGATTGTTGGTTCTGTCTCACTAATAGTTGGTTCTAAATCTGAGATTGTTGGTTCTGTCTCACTAATAGTTGGTTCTAAATCTGAGATTGTTGGTTCTGTATCACTAATAGTTGGTTCTAAATCTGAGATTGTTGGCTCCTCTGTTTGGTTGTTGGTTTGTAATTTAGTCTTTCTTAAAATGTCCATCTTTGTTTTTCTTTTTGTTTTGTTTTTGTGTTTCGCAGAAAGAAAACGTTGCCTCAATAAAAGTTGTGTTTGTTGTTGTTGTTGTTGTCTTTGTTGTTGTTGTTGTTGTCGGGGGACCCCGGCATCTTCATGTTATTGCTCTTTGTCATACCTTTTATTCTTGTCTTCTCGGTGTTTCTTGTATTTTCGCTGCTGATGACCTTGACCGGTCATGTGATGTATTGGCTATTATATTCGCAGTTTTTGTGGCTATTTGTTTGACACACTGTGGTTGATAACCTGCTTCACAATCTTCCTTAACTGAATGTTCATGTTTTTTCGTTGCCCCCCCCCCCTTTTTTTTTCCCCCTTCACTTAGTATCCGGATATAAGATTCAGAACAGAGAGTGGATCCAGACATCCAGACATTACAAATTGCACTCCAATTAATTATCAATGATTCACGTGGAATCCGGTCAGTAATAACAAGTTTTACTGTACGTTGGTTACTGTAACTCTAAAACAAGTTTTACTGTAAGCTGGTTACTGTGTCTCTGTAACATGTTTTACTGTAAGTTGGTTACTGTGACTCTAAAACAAGTTTTACTGTAAGTTGGTTACTGTGACTCTAAAACAAGTTTTACTGTAAGTTGGTTACTGTGTAGTAATAATGCTTGTATTGTATGAAGTAAAAAAGAAAAAAAAACAAATACTACGTTAGTTTCAATACAAACGAGAAACGTGTTTGTCTCATTATAAAAAAATAAGACATTTTCAACAAATAGGACAAAGTCCGCTTTACCATATATGCTGACAAAACATGACAAACTGGCTATTAGCGGCTATACAAATCTTCATCGGCAAGACACAATCACTCCAAGAGCTTGACCTGATTCTGTTTGTATTTCAGTATTAATTCTGTTATTGCCAGTTTGGAACTTATTAGTCTCAAACATTTTTTTTTTTTTTTCTCTTGTTTGTCAACCTAACGCACAAATAACGGTCACAGACATGAGTCGAGTCGTGTCTTGTATACCGTCTATTATAGAATATACTAGATACGATATCAGCCATTCATGTCTTTACTGAAACTATCGTAGCTAACAAACAAAAAAAAATAGAAAGAAAAGATCGTTTGATATAATAGCTTCCATCGTGGGACCGAACTACCGTTATAATTCTACAGGTATCGGCAATCAACTCGAGGTCCTATTCATGGTGAGATCACTCCAGGTCAGGCAAACAATCACTGTGATACGATCACACCCATCAGGATAATGTCCCCTGGTTCCTGCTGTTCCAGGGGTTTTCAAACTTCGCTTCTGCCCCGTCATTTATTTACAGGAAGCCAGGCGCTGATTGGAAGTTTATGAAACAAGATCACTTCTACATCGGCTCTACTAAACCTCTTGAACGACACATGTATAAACATATTCTTTCTTCACTGAACAGCTACAATCTTATACATGAAAACCAATCTGGATTTCGACCCAAACACTCTTGTCAATCCTTGTTGACTAAGATTACCGAAATCTGGCATTCTAATATCAACTGCGAAAAAATAAATGGAGTGTTATTAATCGACCTTTACAAAGCATTTGATACAATTGACCACTCGTTGCTAATACAAAAGCTTGCGGTGTACAAATTTCATCCACAAGTGATCACATTAATAAAATCATTCCTTGAAAACAGAACACAACGAGTAATATACAATAATGTGCTCTCTAAATCATACACCACTACAATGGGTGTCCCGCAGGGCTCGATACTAGGACCTTTACTCTTCAGCATCTTCATCAATGACCTGCCCTTGTCATTGCCACATGACGATTGTCTTATGTTTGCTGATGATACCACAGTAACAGTAGCTGGCACAAACATTAACACTGTTCAGTCTCTTTTACAGCATCACCTGGACATTGTACAAGATTGGTGCACTACTAATAGTATGTTCATTAATAAAAACAAAACTCAATCTTTGATTATCTCAACCCGCCAAAAGATTCTGCACTGTCAACCAAATACGTTATCTTTATCTCTAGATGGAGAACGTATTAAGCAAGTTACGGACCACAGCCTGTTGGGTGTGGTCATCGACCAGTCTCTAAGCTGGAAGTCACATGTCTATTTCATCGCAAACAAGATCTCACAAAAATTGTTTCAACTCTCAAAAATCAAACATTTTTTTATGTCCGCACTCTAGACTTATATTCTATTATGCACATATTCAAAGTCACCTTTCTTATTGCTCAAATATCTGGAGTCGCTGTGGCTTGTCATTTTTGAAACGCCTAGAATCCCTACACAAAAGGGCGCTACGACTTGTTTGCCTGAATGATAACATTCCCAGTGCTCAGCTATTTTCACAGCTGAATGTTCTTCCTCTTAAAAAATTCTTCTTTTTCCAAGATCTCCTGTTTGTGCATCAAATATTACACGGCAGAACGCCTTCATACTTGCAAAAGTTCTTTCGATATAAATACTGCTCATATTTTATACGTGGCGACCTACTTTTGGACCTTGCAAAACCTCGAACTGACCTCTTCCGAAGTTGTTTTAGTTATGCAGGTGGTTTAGCATGGAATTCTCTACCCAAGTCTGTCAAAACTGATAATTACACCACATTCAAAAGACATCTGCATTCACATGTCATGAAATCTTGTACACACATTTAACGATAATTCTGTTTCAGTTATTTCAACGTTTCCACGAGCATTTAACTATCATTGTAATATTTTTATTTTAAATTGAATTTTTTATATTAAGTAGCTCTATAGCTTCACCTCTCTCTCTCTCTCTCTCTCTCTCTCTCTCTCTCTCTCTCTCTCTCTCTCTCTCTCTCTCTCTCTCTCTCTCTCTCTCTCTCTCTCTCTCTCTCTCTCTCTATGTGCGTGAATGACTATGAGTAAATGTACTTGTCTGAGCTAAGTTTCTGATTGTGATGATATTATTAATTGATCCTGTCTGAAGTTGTTAATATTTTAATTTTTAACACACTGTAAATTGTATTGCAGGGCAGAAATGTAAAAAAGGCAATTATGCCTATTTCTTTACCCTGATAAAATAAAGATTTCGTTCGTTCGTTCGTTCGTACTTAAGATAGGCATGGAAGCTTGCTCCTCCAATGTTCCCCTCCAGTGTTCCCTTCCAGGATTCCCCATTAGTCTCTCCCTGGCCTGCTGATCACTTTCTTTACGGCCCCAAGGCCCCAACTTACTCCTCCAGTGTTCACATTCGGTCACTCCCTCTCTTCCTGATCATTCTCTTGACGGCCCCAACTTACTCCTCCAGTGTTCACATTCAGTCACTCCCTCTCTTCCTGTTGATTTTCTTCCCCTGTGGGTTCCAGTGAATAGCATGGTTGACTAGACCGGTAGGCTGTTTCCTTAATGTATGTCCCACCCATCTCATCTTTCTCTCTCTGTACTCTCTTTTTATCTCCCCTCTCTGGCCTCACTGTGAACTGTCAGCCGCCCCTCCCCATTGTGTAATTCGTTGTTTTATATACACTGATGTGTAGCGCCCTTGTGTACACTGTGTGTAGCGCCCTTGTGAACACTGACGTGTAGCGCCCTTGTGTACACTGACGAAACACGCCATCTTTGTGGCTCTTATTGCCAATGTCTCTTCCTGCACGTGCCCATGTCCACGTGATATTTACTCAGGGTACAAAATAAATAAATAGACTAAAATCAAGGCACGAAATTTATGGACAGTATTTTGACCTTGACAAACTGTCTGTGACCTTGAAGAAGAAAGTTCTACAAGCTAAACACCATATAAGACTTTACATATAAAAGAGGTGATCATAAACCGAACATGGCAAGCCCATTAACCGTGGTTGAATGACCTTAACCTGGACAGCAAAATGACTGACAAGAGAATATCTGTAGAGAAAATATAAGTAACCCGTCAAGTAATCAGGGACATTTGGAGCTGATTGTCACATTGATGTTTGTCTGGCATGTTGACACGTGTGAGATGTCTGGCATGTTGACACGTGTGAGATGTCTGGCATGTTGACACGTGTGAGATGTCTGGCATGTTGACACGTGTGAGATGTCTGGCATGTTGACACGTGTGAGATGTCTGGCATGTTGACACGTGTGAGATGTCTGGCATGTTGACACGTGTGAGATGTCTGGCGTGTTGTCACGTGTGAGATGTCTGGCATGTTGACACGTGTGAGATGTCTGGCATGTTGACACGTGTGAGATGTCTGGCATGTTGACACGTGTGAGAATATGAGACCTTCGGTAACATCTGGCTATTTCTTGGTCCTAGTTAGACCGACACAATATTGGTTTACCCAAACGTTCCTCAGAGCCATGCTACCATTTTCTTCATTGTCTTACCCCCAACTGATCAATTCAGTGCAGACAAGAAAGAGCGAGTCAGTAAGAGATAAACCTTTATTCACTGCTCACGTGATATGAGATTGTGCTGAACGGTATGGGTCTGAACGTCATCTTTTATTAGTTGACAATGGGGCTCGCGAATTTACCCGGTGTCAGGTGTCGGCCAGTGAAAGGCTGAAAACCACTGCCCCAGGCACTTGTATTAAGCTCTAAGAGGCATTCTAGTTTTGAATGGCTATGGTAATCCAGCCCAGCTGTCTATTTGTTTAGTCAAGGTAAGAAATAACGGCAGAAAACCTGACATGCAAGTAGGTAATAACAAGTCGTGGAGTTGAGGCTGGCGATAAATCTTCAACTTAATGACAGCTAAAGCCGGTTTATTGATTCAGTATCGCTTCTGGCTATGGCAACTGGCAAACATATCCCCATACACAGACAAGCAAACAGATCTTTGCATACTCAAAATACGCGCTGTCTCACACACACACATAAATACGCGCTTATGTACTCTTACATACACACACATTGGTACACACACAAGTTGCAACACTATCACACACAGTCAGGCATATATACACACAAACACATGCAACATCGATATAATACACAAACACATATTTATGCTTTCTATAAAAACACCCTCGCACACACAAACACATATTCGAAAACATACAAACACTCATCTTTTTATAGGCACACACACACACTCCTATCTGCACTCACATACACAAATGTTGTACACTGTAAATGCACTAGACACACACACCTTCACATTTGTCATCTAGATTACATCTTTTTTCTCTCCTTCTTTCATTGATTTCTTTATCTTTCTGTTTTTTTTTATGTTATTTTCTTTGGTTGTTTATTTTTTTGTTTGGACTTTAATTTTTTTTATTTTTATTTTTTTCTCTGTTGTTTTTTTTTTTATTTTTTTTTTATTTCACTACTTTCTTGTTTGTTTATTTAAAAAAAAATACTTAATTTTAATGATGATTGCATACTGTAAATGTATGCTGATATAATACGTTTATAATGTTGCGTGCCTTTAAATTAATGCTTAAAGTAACATGTAGGAATGAAAGGATATAATATAGTACACAAGATAAGTGAGAGTGGAAGGGCAGAATGTTAGACGGGCATGCGTGCCGAATGCTTCAAACTGTGAAAATAAAGTTCGTTGGCTCATTCGTTCGTTCCCTGTCTCTTGTCATGCTATCTATCTTTCTCTCTCGTTATCATGTACTTATTCTCTCACATTTTCTTCCTCTTTAACTTTCATTCATCAAACCATCCTTTCATATTTTTTTTTTCATTTCCTACCTCAGCCCTTTTATTTTCTGTTTCTTTCTTTCCGTTTCCCTATCTCATTTTCTTCCTTTCTCGTTTTCTCCGTTATTAACCTAGTGTCTGCCCCGATCTTGCTTTCATTCTCTTTCTTCCTTTCTCTTCCCTTCCCTACTTCACATTTCCCTCTCCCTTCCTCAATGTCTCTCTTTTTCTCTGTCATTACTCTTTTCTTTCTTGCCCTCTCTTTCTGTCCCTCATCTAGAACAATAATAACCCTCAATTTCTCTCACTCCGGTGGGACAATAATGACCTTCTCTTTCTCGCATCTGATGGAAGAATAATGACACTCTTTTTCTGTCACTCTGATGGGAGAAATATGATACTCTCTTTCTCGAACTGATGGGAGAATAATGACCTTCTCTTTTTCTCACCCTGATGTAAGAATAATGACCTTCTCTTTCTGTCACTTTGATTGGAGAATAATGATCCTCTCTTTTTCTCACTCAATACTGACGTCTTTATCTCAATCTGATTGAAGAATGTTGACCTTACCTTTCTCTCACTGATGAGAGAATAATGACCTTCTCTTCCTCTCTCTCTGATGGGAGAATAAAGTTGACAAGAAAAGACAGAGAAAATAAATGTTACAGTTAACATTTGACCTTCATCTTTGTACACTCTCAGGCGTCAGCTTGAATGAGTTTCAGATAGCGGTGGTCAGCCTGAGTGTGGCAGATATCTCCTTAGAGTGTATCCAGGAGAGATGCTGGTCAAGACCATATGTGCCTTCTCTCTACCTTATATGTTGGGTGTTGGGCACTTTTGCGGCAAATGTTCTATTGTCAATTGCCACAGCCACACTCATCAGTAGTTCCAATCTTTAGCTTTGTCCTGATATCTTTCTGTTGTTTACCTCAGTCTAATATTTGTTTCTCACTGTCGTTATCCCTAACGTTTTTGCACTCCTCCGCACACACAGACAAATGTATACACACGCACACACTTTTTCTCATTGGCTCTTAACCCTGTAAATTAAGCTCTTGTCAGCTCAAAAACTCCTTATACTCGTGACAAGCTCAACTGTCCATGTAATATTCCTATTGACCATCTACCACCCAACAGGATGCACCTCGCCAAAACCAGGCAAATTTTTTTTTTTTAAACAACATTAGTATTGTTTCGCTGTACGCACTCATGGAATTTTTCTTCAACAACATGTAGTGTCTCCTGTTTCCCACCGTGATTCTTGTTTCTTTTTTATTTCATGTGCAAATGTTGGCTTCAAATTTAATGGGGAAGTCTGAAGGCTAGAGGTGTCACGTGACATAGGTACTAATTTGTTAACTCTACTAAAACAGCAATTTTCTACTCGCCTCTTCACGCGTCCGATCACTCTCTCCATAAAAAAAACTATCTACACATTTCCCGTTCTCTTTCCACCTCTCTCACTCTATTTCTCCCTCTCTCTGTTGTTACTAATAAACTCCACTTAACTTCGATTAGAGAGCTGTTGAGTTTTGGTTTAGTTTCTTAACTGATTCCGCACGTAATTATTTTCAGCTCTGGACGGAATTATTTTTAAGCCCCAAAAATTTACACATACATAATTTACGTTTACTGACAGGTAATCATGAGTTAAGTATAACATATTATATATCAAATTAAAGTACATTGGATGAACAATATAAATCCATATGCCTTTCTGGCTAATGTTATGTTATGTTTATGTTATAACAGATAATATGTATACGGAAAAAAGATAACTTGAAATTTTGAACAAAAACTTTCGACTTACGTAAGGCTTGTAACATAAATTGTTATCACAATACAGTTTCACTGCTCTCTTTGTGCAGGTAATCCATTTAGAAACACAGAAAAAGTAAGAAAGTTATGGTTGATCACACAGTTTGTTCACTGTTCACATACTAGTAACATATCCTGTGTGTTTTCGGCCATTATGGCGATACGACAAAACACGATTAAAGATGAAGATAAATGTGAAAAAATCCCTTCAAACGCAAATAAAAGACGTTGAAGCTTGTTGAAATTTGCCCAGTTTTGTGTTTACTTCCGTTCGAGATAAATTCCGGGCAGTATAAAATATCAGAATCGAAAGAAACAACGAAATGAATCAGCGTCTTTTAAAAGATCTTGCGGCCACAGCGGTCGGCCATTGCGTCTTTTAATAGATCTTACGTACGGAATCAGTTAATGTCCACAGACTTAGACCTGCTGAGCTTTTGTAATCCGCTCATTCAGCCGTCTTGTAATCCTTTCTGTCATAATACGATAATCCTGTCAACACGATGTCACTAATCCTGTCAAGAAGACGTCAGTAATCCTATGAAAGAATTGATACTGTAAACAGTATTTGCTGTCCTCGTGGAAGGGGGGGGGGGAATTAAAAAAAGGGGGGGGGAATAAAGATCGGGTTAGGACTCGCTCTTTGACGTGGACAAGTGGACTGAGATATTGTTTGGGGGGTGAGATCGACTTAGGGCACTCTCTTGTGGACAGATGGACTGATATATGGTGGGGGAAGGAGATCAGGTTAGGGCACTCTCTTGTAGACCAATATGGTAGCCACGACTTAGGTTAACCGTACTCATTGACGGATGTTGATGTCGTTTGTAAACTGTTGATGTCGTTTGTAAACTGTTGATGTCGTTTGTAAACTGTTGATGTCGTTTGTAAACTGTTGATGTTGTTTGTAAACTGTTGATGTTGTTTGTAAACTGTTGATGTTGTTTGTAAACTGTTGATGTCGTTTGTAAACTGTTGATGTCGTTTGTAAACTGTTGATGTCGTTTGTAAACTGTTGATGTCGTTTGTAAACTGTTGATGTCGTTTGTAAACTGTTGATGTTGTTCCGATATTATCTGTTCACTGTCATTTGTCTTTCTCTTTTTTCCAGTACAACTTCAGTTTGATAGAACACACCGCGCGGACACAAATGTAAGCAGAAATACAGCCAGTGACACAGAAACTTTTGAGATCAGAAGTGGAGTGCGACTGGGATACCTCCTGTCACCGTTTCTCATCTTACTGGCTATAGATGTCATTATGAAAACAGAACCAATAAACGAAAATGGAAACTGGAATTCAGTGATTTTGGCAACCTTTTGCTCTTCTGTCCCGTTACGGTAGTTAGATGCAAGACACTATGAGAGTATTATCGGGTATAAGAGCAACTGGATCAAAACAATACACAGAAAAAAGACACAGATTATAACCATAAATGCAGCAAAACACCACCAGATAGATGTTCAATATGTAGACATTGATGTATTTTGACAGCAGCATTATTGAGGGCAAACATACAGTGATATAAAACCAAGCAAAGAAACAAACACATTTGGGAACTAATGGAAAATAACTAGTCCAGCACAAAACACAAGAATATCCAATAGTTAATAACAAAGTTTTGTAAAGCTATGAAATAAGGTGAACACAAGAAACAGAAGACACGACGTTAGACTTTTATTACTGGGTGCTTGCAGAATTTGAAGAATTACAGTAAATTGTGTGACAAGATCAAAGTGGAACTTATGGACGGAACTAGAGAAATGTCAGTAGAACTGATGGACGGAACTAGAGAAATGTCAGTACAACTGATGGACGGAACTAGAGAAATGTCAGTAGAACTGATGGACGGAACTAGAGAAATGTCAGTAGAACTGATGGACGGAACTAGAGAAGTGTCAGTAGAACTGATGAACGAGAACTAGAGAAATGTTAGTAGAACTGATGGACGGAACTAGAGAAATGTCAGTAGAACTGATGGACGGAACTAGAGAAATGTCAGTAGAACTGATGAACGGAACTAGAGAAGTGTCAGTAGAACTGATGGACGAGAACTAGAGAAATGTTAGTAGAACTGATGGACGAGAACTAGAGAAATGTCAGTAGAGATGATTCAGCAATTATTAATCTAATAATCTATGACAGAAGACTTTTACACCAGACTACAAAATGTCTTGGACAACAAGAAAAGAAAGGACATCACAATTTTTATGGGGGGACCTAAATGCGAAAATAGGAACAGACAACACTGGCTTTGAAGAAATCATGGGAAAGCAGGGATTAGGTATGATGAACGAGAATGGGGAACTATTAGCACACTTCTGTGCTTCAAATTAACTAGCTATAGGAGGAAGCATATTTCCACATAAAAGAATACATAAAGCAACATACATGGATATCACCAGACCACAGAACTGAGAATCAGATTGATCACATATGCATCAGCAAGAAGTTTAGGTTATCATTGCATGATGTGAAAGTATGTAGAGGAGCAGATGTGGTATCAGACCACCATCTACTGGTAGCTAAAACAAAATTAAAACTCAAGAAATTTACAACAGCATATAGCTATAGACAACAGTATAATGTGGGATATCTAAGAAATCAGGAAATAAGAGAAAAATTTCAATCACAGTATCCAACAAATACCAAGTACTCCAACAGCTGGAAGATGAAGCAGATACGGAAGACCACTGACAACAAGTAAAAAATATAAGGAACGAGACATGTGAAGAAAAACTGAGAAAAAGAGAACATCAGCACAAAGCATGGATAACAACAGAAACCATTAGTAAAATAGAAGACAGGAAAAACAAGAAAGCAGATTTAAACAGAAACAAAACCAGAAGCTCCAAAGCCAAGGCTCATGAAGTGTACATAGAAGCAAACAAAGATGTAAGAAGAAACATCAAAAGAAACAAGATGAAATATATTGATGATTTGGCAAGGGAAGCAGAGGAAGCTACAGCCAAAGGAAATATGAGGGACCTGTACAACAACACAAAGAAGCTAACAGGGAAATATAAGCAAGCAAATGGCCTAATAAAAGATAAGAATGGAAAATTGCTTAGTAATATACAAGAACAAATGAAGAAATGGACAGAACATTTTGAGGAACTTCTCAATAGACCATCTCCAACTAATCCCCCAGACATCCAGCCAGTAGAAGAGGAGCTACAAATCAGCTGTGAACGACCAAGCAGAGAAGAAATAAAGAAAACCATAAAGCTTCTGAAAGATGGAAAAGTAGCTGGTCCAGGTTGCATTCCAGCAGAGGCCATCAAAACAGATATTGATACCTCTACAGAGATATTATACAAACTGCTTGGCAAAGTCTGGGAGAGAGAAAAATACCAGCAGAATGGAAGGAAGGTTATCTGGTCAAGTTGCCTAAGAAGGTAAACTTACAAGAGTGCACAAATTATAGAGGAATAATGTTACTATCAGTGCCAGGAAAAATATTAAACAGAATCATCTTGGAGAGATTAAAAGAGTCCATAGACAAGCAACTGAGAGATGAACAGGCAGGTTTTCGACAAAATAGATCTTGTACAGATCACATAGCCACATTGAGAATAATAGTTGAACAAAGTCTGGAATGGAATTCACCGCTATACATCGGATTCGTGGACTATGAAAAGGCATTTGACAGTGTAGACAGAGAATCGCTTTGGAAATTGATGAGGCATTATGGAGTTCGCATGAAGATCATTAACTTAATAAAGAAGACCTATGAAGATATGACATGTAGAGTTCTTCATGAAGGACAACTTACAGAACCGTTTAGGATTAGAACGGGAGTGAGACAGGGGTGCCTCTTGTCTCCATTTCTTTTCTTACTAGCAATAGATTGGGTTATGAAAACATCGACATCACCGAACAGAAATGGAATCCAGTGGAATCTGACTAAACAGCTTGATGATCTGGATTTTGCAGATGACTTGGCTCTTCTGTCCCATAACCATAATCAGCTGCATGAGAAAATGAAAATTCTCGATGAGAGGTCACAACAAGTGGGCCTGAAAATACACAGGGAAAAGACAAAGATTATGAGAATAAATGCAAGGAATGATAACAAGGTTGAACTTGAAGAAACACCAGTAAAAGATGTAGAATCATACACATATCTTGGCAGTAATATAGACAAAGTTGGAGGGACAGACAATGATATCAAAATAAGAATACAAAAAGCAAGAGGAGCTTTCATTGCATTGGGAAACATATGGAGAACAAGAGAAATCAAGTCCAACACGAAAATAAGAATCTTCAACTCAAATGTGAAGTCAGTCCTATTGTATGGCTCTGAGACATGGAGAACAACAAAAACAACAACCAAAAAGCTACAGACTTTTATAAACGGGTGCTTGCGTAGAATAGAAGGACTGAAATGGTATGACAAAGTCACAAATGTGGAATTTATGGACAAGAACCAGACAAGTGCCAGTGGAACAAGAGTTGAGAAGAAGACGATGGCGATGGAAAGGACACACAGAGGAAACCTGTTGATAGCATTACAAGGCAGTCTTTGTTCTGGAATCCACAGGGAAAGAGAGGCAGAGGTAGACCAAAAAACACATGGAGAAGAGAACTGGATACAGAGATGAAAATGATGAGGAAAACATGGAAAGAACTTGAGCGGATGGCACAGGACAGGAAGACTTGGCATGAGTTTGTTGAAGGCCTATGCTCCTTGGGGAGCTAAAGGGTATTTATTGATTTACACATAGTGTTTTTGGTTGTATTTATTATTTACACATAATGTATTTGCTTGAGCGTTTCATCTTTTCCCTGCACAGCCTAGCGGGTCTAGCCACTACCTTCAGCCTAGCGGGTCTAGCCACTACCTTCAGACTAGCTGGTCTAGCCACTACCTTCAGACTAGCGGGTCTAGCCACTACCTTCAGACTAGCGGGTCTAGCCATTACCTTCAGACTAGCGGGTCTAGCCACTACCTTCAGACTAGCGGGTCTAGCCACTATCTTCAGACTAGCGGTCTAGCCACTACCTTCAGACTAGCGGGTCTAGCCACTACCTTCAGACTAGCGGGTCTAGCCACTACCTTCAGCCTAGCGGGTCTAGCCACTACCTTCAGACTAGCGGGTCTAGCCACTACCTTCAGACTAGCGGGTCTAGCCACTACCTTCAGCCTAGCGGGTCTAGCCACTACCTTCAGCCTAGCGGGTCTAGCCACTACCTTCAGACTAGCGCAAGGGTACTCAACCTGTTTTGCACTGCGGGAAAATTTCAGACTTGTAAATAGGGTGGCGGGCACCAACCAACTATCGCGATCCATTATTTTTTAAATGGTTCATTTTTATATCAAAATATACAAAATACTTATATACCGCCGAGTAAGCACATTCAATGAAATAAGAAATATTGAGGATTAAGAAAACTGATCTTCAAATCACGTGAGTCAAATGTATAATTAGAGTGATCTTTGGCACTGCATGTCAGAGTGATCTTTGGCATTGCATGTCAGTTGTCAAAAGTTACAGTTAGGAGTGTATGACGATGTTGCTGCATGCAAATTATCTGGTCAACAACTATACTGTTCAAAAAAAGAAACGCATAGCTACTGAAGGCACACACATAGCCATAATTTTGACATTCAATAACTTTTTTAATTTAATGAGTTAATTGTTCAAATTGCACACAAGAATACCTTAGGGTTCAACCAATCAATTGACAGTTGTTTTGATAAGCAAAGCCTGAGTGTCACGAGAGATATTTTTTTGCTTAGATTGGCGTACGGGCTTTCCGTTGAGAAAGCTACTGAAGGCACACACATAGCCATAATTTTGACATTCAATAACTTTTTTAATTTAATGAGTTAATTGTTCAAATTGCACACAAGAATACCTTAGGGTTCAACCAATCAATTGACAGTTGTTTTGCATCTGGCCTCCTCTTGCATCGATCAGCGACTGGGCATCTGGCCTGGGCATGGATGCGATCAGACGTCTGATGTGGGCCTGTTCTGGAGACAGGGATGGCCAGGGAAGGGTGAAAATGTTGTTGGCAGTCAGGAACTGCGTGGTCAACCGTGCACAATGGGGTCTGGCGTTGTCCTGTTGAAACACAGACCTTTGGGCAGCCAAAAGAGGAAGGACATGGGGCGAAGAATTTCATTGACGTATCGTTGCGCATTCAAGCCTCTTTCAATGTGCACTATATGACTCCTTCCGTTGTAACTGATCATTCCCCACACCATTGCACCTCCACAACCATGCGGCGGAGCTTCATCAACGCAATTTTAGGCAAAACGTTCATTTCGCCTACGGTAGGCCCTACGCCGTCTATCATGACGCTGCAACAAAAAGAAAGATTTGTCACTAAACCAGATACGTCTCCATTGATTGTCAGCTGGCCAGGGACGATGCTGGTTGGCCCACACAAGTCGATTTTGGCGATGGCGGCGCGTAAGGACAGATCCTCTGTGAGGTCGTTGTGCCCAAAGTCCAGCGTCATGCTGTCTATTCCTGACAGTTTGATCAGACACATGACGTCCTGCAGGCAATGACTGGGCAGTTGAGGAAGCTGTTGTCAACCTGTCTCTGAGGAGACGAAGCCGAATAAAGCAATCCTCCGCTGCCGTTGTCACTCTAGGTCGTCCACTGCGATGCCGGTCTTCAACTGAGCCAGTGGTTTGGAACCGGTGCCAAAGTCGACTGATGGTTCTCTGATGCACGTTTAGATGCCTGGCAACCTGACTTTGATTTTCGCCTGCATGCAGTCGGCCAATAGCAATGTTCCTTAAATTTATCGATAGAGACGCCATAAATGTCTGCTTGAAAATGAACTGAATTTTTGTGTGTAGCGTTATCCTTTTATAGGGTTTCAGTTGCGTAGTCAGTGAATAGTGTTCACCCCAAATTTTGTTGCTTTCGAGTGCGCGTAACATTAGCTGTGGTCAAAAATTGCGTCATTAACACTATTGACCACTGCGTTGTAACAATTACAAAAACGAACGCAATTCAGGTCAATATGTGCATTTGACACTGTAAAGAACATTTGAGGCTGGTTTTTATATACCCTAGCACCAAATTTTAATTACAAACTCATAAAAACTCGGATAGCTATGCGTTTCTTTTTTTGAACAGTTAACCATTAACAATATGCCTGGATCTGTCGGTTATATCAGTACGTGATTTTATAAAGTGTAATATGTATCCTGATTATGTATGATTCATTCCTTCATGTGCCTGGATCTGTCGGTTATATCAGTACGTGTGTTTGTAAAGTGTGATATATTTCCTGAGTATGAATGATTGATTCATTTATTCCCTTAAATCTCCCTATGGGACATGAATCCACCAACACAGCAGGTCTCCTGTAAACAGCCTACACGAAAACATACATGTGATCTTGTAGTCAGGTAAGTCCTGTGCCAACCAGCACCTGGCTTCAGACGTACAGATTTGCGTAACCCCACGTGTCCAACCAAATGTTAGCATTAGTCTGTATTATTCCTCCAGATTGTGTTTTTTTACTTTGGTTGGTGTTGTGTTATTTTTTGAGGTTATTGTGCCTTTCAGTAAGTAACTCCAGGCGTCATTTCTGGTACGGTGTTGTCTATTAAAAAAATGCGCATTTACGTCAATCCTACATGTGTACTTATTAAAAATCTCTTAGATCATCGGACATCTTGGCTATTCTAGCGAGCCATACGGGACCACCGTTGTTTACCATGTGGGATCTTAATCTTTGACATCTCAGATCTGATAGTATACTACAATAAATATAATGGATGGGTGTGAAAAAAAATCAAAAAATGGTGATTTGTCTTACGAGGACAAAAGACAAAGTAGCCAACGTTACGGCCACAATGCCTTCGTCGGGGAAAGGAAAGACAGTGAAGGCTAGATAGGACACATAAGATCCTAAATAAATATAAAAATTAAACCTACGTACTTCCCTGAAGGCATCGAAGTCCTACCACTTTTGCTGCCCGCAAATGGACGAGCGTGCCCGGAAAAGAAAATAGAAGAGGACAGAATGAGTTGGATATAAATAAATGTGAAATAAAAAATTAAGACATATTAAAAACAGTGTATTATTTATTTATACATTTTATTATAAGGCGGCAGACAAATAGGATAAGAGTGGAAAGAGTCAAAATAGAACAAGAGAGAAAAGGGTGACCTCAGACAAAGGTGTGCAGAGTGTTAAGACCAGCTGGTTTTAGACACCCCATGCGGTGTATAAGACGGTTCTCAAGCTGTTCTCGGCTAGCAGTGTCAGAGGAGTAGGATCTGATCGCCGTGACCTGGATGTCGATGGGACCATGGTGGTCAGGACCATTAAAGTGTATGGCAACTGGTGTGGATTTTTGCTGAGAGATGTCATTCAAGTGCTGGCTGAATCTGTCCCCAAGTCGTTTGCCTGTTTGGCCAATATAGGTTTTGCAGCAACGTTTACATATGATCGTATAAATGACATTGCGCGACTCACACGTGAAGCTACTAGTGATGATGTACGTAGCCTCAGGAAAAGACATCTTGTGGGTTGAGATGACATACTTGCACGCGTTGCATCGTATCCGACCACAGGGTAGTGTGCCAAAGTGAGTGACATTCTCCTTTGGAAGACGGCTGCGAACAAGAAGATCCTTCAAGTTCTTGTCGCGTCTATATGCCATCAAAGGTGCTTCACCGAAAACTTCTTGGGTCACAGAATCTGCTTGGAGGATAGGGAGGTGGCTGGAAAGGATCTGTTTCACTGCAGTACTGTGAGGGTGATAGGTCAAGGTTAATTTGACTCTATCCGAAGTGGGTTTATAGTGAGGTTTGAGGGCCTCCTGACGAGAGATGGGGAGCATACGTTGGAGGGCGGAGATGAGAACATGTTCCGGATAAAGTCTGCTACGGAAGAAGTCCAGCATCTCATTGGCTCAGAAGGGGAAGTCATCGTCGTCTAGGCACAAACGGCGGAGGCGGAGAAGTTGTGAGAATGGAAGGGAGTCACGACAAGCCCGAGGATGAGAAGAGGTATACAGGAGGTAGCTGTGGGCATCTGTCGGCTTGTAGTATTCTGAGGTATTAAGGCCGGAAATCGTGATAGTAATAGTAATGTCAAGAAAGTTGACAGATACTGTGGAGATGAGGGAGGTGAACTTGATGGTGGGGTGGAAGTGGTTGACAAAGTCGATGAAGCGGGATAAATCAGTCTCGGGCATATCTGTGAGATCTATGCCATCATCGATATATCTGCGGTAAAACCCGGGGAAAGGACCGGAGTATTGTTGCCATATCTGATGCTCCAAGTAGCCCATGAACAGGCAGGCATAGCTAGGACCCATCTTCGTTCACATGGCAACACCACTAATTTGGTCAAAAAACTGACCATTGAATTCAAAGGAGTTAAGTTGGAGGACCAGTTCAGCAAGACGGAGAAGAGTGTCAATGGATATAGAAGGACAAGTGCGCTGGTCAAGAAAAAACCGAATAGCTCGGAGACCATCAGAGTGGGGAATTGAGGTATACAGAGAGCAGACGTCTAACAAGAAAAGACGGTAGGAGCAGTCTGCTGAAAGTCGGATAGAGGAGAAAGTATTAAGAGCATGATTAGTGTCTTTGACAAAGGAGGGAAGATTCTCAACGATAGGCTGGAAAATGCTATCGAGGAAGTCAGAAATGTGTTCAGTAGGACAGGAACAGGCCGAGACAATAGGTCTGCCAGGGTTGTCGATCTTATGAATTTTGGGGAGCATGTGAATACAGGCTTGCCCAAAGAACTATCATGAATCCTAAGATGAGATGCGCGGGGAGGAAGAGCATTACTGGTGATGAGCTGTTTAATAGTGTTGTGTACAATGCGATTGCTAGAGACATTTGCATCGCTGGTCCTGGGCTTGTAAAAAGAACCATTGGTCAACTGGTTTTTACCTTCACTTAGGTATAAGTCCTTCTGCCAGACGACAATGGCTCCTCCCTTGTCAGCCGGTTTGATGACAATGTCGTCTCTACGGCGAAGAAGGGAGAGAGCACCGGACTCTGAAGAAGTGAGATTAGAATAATGCAATCTACGAGGGCAGAGCTGCTGAATGTCATGGATGGTGTTCTTGATATATAGGTCCACAGCATGAGAAGCCCCAGGTTTAGGTGTAAAGGGAGGTTTCGTAGAGTGAGTAAAACGTGCGAAGATGTCGCATTCAGCCTGAGACTGCGGAGTGCTGTCTTCCTCTCTAAAGTGAAACTTCAGCCTCATGAGACGGTGAAACCGATGAATATCCTGGAGGAGATTATATGGGTCTAGGGTCGGACGAAGAGGAACAAATTTTAGGCCCTTACTGAGAACAGAGCGTTCTCCCTCAGAGAGGGGTAGATCTGGGGGGATGCAGACTATTTGAGTTCAGGATGGAGTGGAGGATGGAGGGGCAGCTTTAGGGGTAGGGAGGAGACGGGATGAGAATGCAAGCATTAGTAGGATGGCAAGCTGCGTTCTCCGTGTGTGAAATTTTTTTATGTTCCTAAATCTTTTAATTAAAACGTAGAGATCTTTATACACACATACATATATAAATACATATATAAATACATATAACGCGTCTTTAAATTTAGCTTGACTCTAAATTGCTCTCAACCCTCCTCCACCTGTCACAAGTAACCCTAACTCTAGTTTATAGTACACTCTTACATATTTACGTTTACCTCAACCTTCCTTACATATGACCTTTAAATGCTCATTATCTTCTATCACAAAGAACTCTGTCTAGCACAAATTTCTCTTAGGAAACTCCGTATGTCACAACCCACCTATCACAAGTAACCCTAACTCTATCTTATAGATAACTCCCACATATCCACCTTGTCTCAACACTCCTGTCACAAATAACTCTCAGTCTAGCACGGAGGTCGGCAACCAGTCGGTTGTGATCTACCGGTAGATCCAAGTGGATGATTGTGGTAGATCTTTCCATGACAGCGGGGAGCAAAATTGAAAGACTTTAAACTATAGACATTTTGGACGACACCTCTCTCCTGCTGGCATTTAAAATTTAAAATAGCAGTGGCCCCGGGATCAAAGGTACTTTTTTTTTACATTCCCAATGAAAACGTTTGAGCTGGCTACTAAAATATATTCGTGAGCTGATTGAGATAGGAACGTGATCTTTTAATTGTAAGGTTAGTCGATCCCCCACCACCCAGCTTAAAACTGTCACGGGCTGCCTCCCATGCTTTGCAGTAGAGTTCCAACAGTGGCCAAAACTCAAGAGTATCTAATATGGGTCGTCAAAGGTGTCTACCTTTGCACAAGATTACTCTCGGCAGAGTTGTAGATAGAAGGTTAAAGACGCTTCTATCTCAAGGTAGTATTCACAAGATATTCAGAAAAGCGAGAACAATGTTGTATTGGCTGAGCACGTTAATCTGCCGACATCTTTTATGAAGAATTAAGCAATTATTAATGTTAGCTCATTCAAGCCCCCACCCTGATTTACTCAGTGGAATTCTTCTTATTATGGTAAAGCTTTGTTTAGAGTGTATTTAGTAAATTGACTGAGACAAACATGCAGTACATTAAAATGATTAAATCGACGGTAAATTTGTGTATTTACAAATAACAGATTTAATAGTCATTTAGGTTTTAACAATGTTTTAAAGAAATGAATAATTATTTACAAAAAAATTTTTATCATCACTTTTGTGATAAAATAAAAGTGTGTAAAGGAGGTCACGGCAGCTTTTATTGGCTACTTAGCTGTGTGACCGTATGGCTTACTACGTCGTTTTAGCACTATGGTGCTGCCACTTATTAGAGTTAGAGTAAGATTACTTTAAGCAAGATTAAAACACTAAGTATTTGAGCGCGACTAGTTCGTAAAATAAACACTACTCTCAAAACTATGACGTCATTCAATCATAGTGTATATGAACCCATGACGTCATCAAACCTTGTGTGGAATCCATATAAGTTAAAACGGAAGCCATTTAGAATAGATAATTTCCGGTGTGTCCTTGAATAGAAAATAACATCCGGTGAGCTGGGCACCGAATGACGAGATATAGATACGGGACATCGTGGGTCCAGTCAGTCAGTGGGTGAGAGAACCATTGCCCATTAAGCGTTATCCATCTTTATAGGTGTGGAGCAACCGTGGCGCATCCCCTTGGGTGATAACAAAAGCCTACGGTTCCAACGTTTTGGAACAAGAATTGTGTATTTCGTATTCTTCAAGAGATCCCCAACAAACCAGGGAGTTCAGCGAGCCAGCGCTGCACCCTGCTACGATTTGTTTAGTAGACCCTCTGCTCTTTTAGCAGATACTACCGTTAGTATCGGGTTAAAGTCTCGATCGAACATTTTCATTTCATTTAGGAGTCCACAGCACATAAGACATGCCAAATTCACGGCTAAAGTAAGCAGAAGTCTTTTATTTTGTTTAAAACGAGGCTAATTGTAGCAGTCCCACCATCTCACTCAACACCGTTCATCTTGATTTTTATTGCTGGTTTTGTACACGTCTTGTGTTATGTAATCCATGATCCAACATGGAATGCCAGAAATAGCAACAACGAAATAAAAGATTTTTTTCTAAGAAATTATTGGACTTATTCGTTGATCTCCAAATTGAAAGTTTTTTTTTTTTGACGCCAAGTTATTGGAATTGCAGAACTTAATTTACTACGATCATGCAGTCATTTACACCAACACATACGAGCCTCCACAACCAACCTGGGTTTCCTCGACACGTAACCACCATCTCTGGCGGTAGCCAGTTACGCAACAGAAGAACACTATCACAATTAGTACAGTGATTATTTTCCCTTGACAACATCAGGGGATGTCTATATAGACTGTACTACACAACCAACCCAGTCATTCAGTGCCATATACTTCTGATGGGTTGGTTCTTGTTAGACTAATCACTCTCGTCTCTGGTCAAGGTTGTAGGGCGCAGCACGTTCCCAGAAATGTCAGGGAGTGTCCACGAAGTTGGTCCCTCGTCTTAAAGCTCAGACCAATTTTCCCTTCTTGTTCCAGAGATAGTACCCTCAACTGGTACCACCAACAAATATGATAAAAGAATACAAATCAAACGCTCTCCTGAGTATTGCGTTTCCCGACACATGCTTATGTGTCTTCCTGTTCCTATTCCACCATCCAATTTACCTCAGAATTACCCTGGATGAGAATTAAGCTAAATCCCTCGAGATAAAACTTTCTTTACATTTAAAAACAGCCCAGGAAATTTCGATCATTTAATAAGGAACCGGGATCTCAGGAAACTGAAAACACGGAGTCATGGTGGGAATTAATTGTTAAAATAACGACCCCCAAGAACACGTGAAAAAAAGGCATCTGCCAGTGCCTACTTCGCTTAGCAAACAGTCTGTGAGCCAAGATTGGCGTAAGTTGTGCATCTTACATTTTATATTTTTCAGTACTAACATATTAATTAATATGTAAATAGTGCCATGTGAATATTAATATATGAAAATTGCTAAATGGATGTCCAAGTCATTTGAGACCTCAGCCACTAGAATGATGATTTCATGAACCATCACTGCAAGGGTTGGTGACTGCTTTATCGCTAGTTTCCTAAAGAGAACTAAAAGCATAGGTAGTCCAAAGTTTCATATGGAGCAGGGAGGGAAAGATGAAAGAAATGACGTACATTCTAATTATAATATTTACAAGTACAAACCAGTGTAACTGTCTTTGTAAACATATTCACTTTAAAATTAATGAAAGTTTCAAAGTTTTTCAATCAGTGTAGATGTAAATGAAAACATATCCTATCTATACTATTAGCTGTCACCGTTCACTTTGCTAGGAGCATTATAAAATGCTCAAGCAGGAATTATAAGCGGTGATTTGGTTTTGGTTAAGAGGGAAGGTATGAAAAAATGGTTTAAGAAATAAGAATAGATTTGAATAAAGACTATTTGTCTTGCTAAAAGGGAAATAAGATGAGTGAAATCATGCTTTGATCAAAGGGAGAAGACTCTAATTATTAAAGTCAGGGGAGGAAAGTGCTTAATTACACATAAGTAGATTTGGTGAGTTGGTAATTATGGTTTAGAAAATGTACATATAAGAATTGTATAGCAAGCTTTAGAGAAGACAATATAAGCTTGAGTCAAATATGCAAAGGGAGACAATGGGTAATTACCTCCCTTATAGGATTAAGTGAGTTGAGAGGAAAAAAATATGCACGTGAAAAGTTTACCAGGACAACGGATGACACTTCACTGAGTTGTTTACACAGCGGATAAGCGTGAAAATATTTCAGCTGAGCGAAGAATAGGAGGAACCAATGAATTTACAGTAAACAAGGACAGATCAGCTGAGAATGATTTTATAGAGGAGAACGCATTTAGACGCGCTGTCGAGCGGTCGCATTTTTGGAGGAGCGGTCCTAGTTAAGGACGTAGAGTGGCAGGAATGTCTGTTCTGCCAGGCTCAAGTTTAATTTCTGTGAGAAACAGAATGAATACTTCTGAAGAATCCTATAGACCTAGTTAGAGTAGTAGAATCTATTCACAGGAGAAAGACAGAACTGTGTTTTAAAAAAATAGGTCTAGAGATAAGAGGTGATAGTAAGAAATATGAGTGTTGTGAGGATTCTGTGCAACCAGAGTAAGTAGGTCCTTTGACTCATAACTTTTGATAGACATTAAATAGAATTATTTCAGAAGTTGAAATAAGGTATTACAAGGCTTCAGACGCTTACAACTAAGTGAGCGCAGAATAATGAGAAACGAAGCTGAAGCTACAAAATTGACTCTGAGGTGAATAAACTGAGACTAAGTAGGCAGCTGAGGAGATTGTACAGAAGAACAGGGACTTAATAGCCGTGCTGGGCTATTGTATAATGAACTTTGCAACATCGACTGCTACAAGTAAGATGAGTAAGCAATTGAAGGCTGATTGTATTTAAAGGATGAAGCAAGCGCTCTCTAGCAGGTATAAGTATGAGGATGCCGCAACAGGTGTACCCAATGTATTGATTTGCATATATGAATTTTTTTGATGATGGTATTTGATTAAATTGAGTCAAAATTGACAGGATTGGTAAATCAAGGAAAACAACTCAGGAAAGAGTTGATGAGAGGCTTGGGAGAAGCCAGAATAAATAGAAAGGCCTTAAGGGAAGAAGATAGGTATAAACCATAACTGAATATGTTCTCAGGCAGAGAGCTATAAATAGATATGTAGATATGTGAATGTGCCCAGAAGGAAATGGGACGTACCAGAGGCAGTTAGGAAATGTTTGTACCTGGAATTTGTACCACATGCCTCCTGTTATGATGGAATTTTTTTGATGTAAATAAATCACTTGTTTTGATGGAACACTTCTCAAGTTGGGTTAACTCTCTAAAGGGTTGTTGAGTGCTTGAGTAAACAAGATAACAGACATAAGGGGATAACTGCTATACGAAATTTGTCACTTAAGTAACATCATAAGAAGGGATGGAACGAGTTCAGGTTGGAAATTTTGAGAGAATATCATCCAGGAATTAATAACTCTGGCGGTGAGGGCCAGTACTAAGATATACTCTTACTTGGAAGATAGGTCAATGGATCAAATTGACAAATAGAAGGTAGACAACTAGGCCTGCCCCAGTCACCTAGTTTACTATAATAAGAAGAGATAACACTGTCACATAGTAGATTAATTGGTATCGTGACCAGTCCCAAGATATATAAAGGGACCACTGGGACACATAGTAGATTAATTGGTGCCGCAACCAGTCCTAGGACATATACAGGGCACAAGATTACATAATATCACTAATGGACACTGTCACATAGTAAATTATTTGGCGCCGTGACCAACCCTTCTTAAAGTGACATGGCTACATCACAAGGAGAGATGGAGTATCAACACCAACAAAACTACAACAACTCACGACGGAATGGTTATAACAAACACTGGGACACTTTGAACAAGAGAGCACAGAGAATAACATTAAGAAATTTTATCAATGAAATTAAAACCAGACAGTTATGGGAGTTTAAAAACATAACATCAAACAACGGTCAAGTTGGCCTCCTCACAACAGAAGATGGATGGAGAGCACACATCGGGCAAATCAAATCAGGGAAGAAACATCACAGAATACCAACAAGAACAAATACAAAGATATTAACAGAAATGACAACAAGTCCACAAGCAGTCCAGAAAAGACAAGTTACAAATGTCGCAGTACAAACAGATGACTTACCTGATTTATACAGTACTGAAATGGTTGATAAGTTAGAGAAGCTGACATCTGAAGAAAGAGATATGAAGAGCGACAGTGACATCATGAAGTCAAGTACAATCTTGTCGATGCTATGGAGTCAAGCACAGATGAAGAAAGATAAACGGTGCAGAAAAGTCCAAACAATTGCTAATATTTCAGAAGTAGAGACTGTTGATGAGATGCTGAACAATCTGGTATCAAAAGGAATAGGTGTTCTAGAAGACATAAAGACATTACTTCTTCAGATGGGAAAGTCAAGTCAAAGTAACAAGAATATAATTGATAACGTACAACAAAGTAACATTCAAGATAAATTACAAGATGAGAAACAAGAAACTGTCAAATGCAAAGATCCAGAAAGAATTGACCTGAATGTGCAAAATCATGTACCGGTTCCAGAGTTGAGAGAAGCTCCTTTAGCTAGTGGATATTCAAGAGATGATAGCCTTAATCCACAAAAGAATCAAGAACAGCTGAAGCAAGTTACAGTATCAGCACAGATGGACTCAGCAATACAAACAGAGAATAAAGTTGCAAGTTCAGCAACACAAACATATGTTGATCTTAACGCTGACGCATCTAGCAGGCATGTGGGAACAACAGTGGGAAAGAGTTCTGTCAAGATAAGTCCACAAGAAGTACAAGACATAGACACATCTTATAGGTGTACAAGAACAGTACAGAGTGTTAACAGCGGTCCGGAGAAGAAGAAAATTCTCAAGGTACCTAATCCAAGTGAACAGGAGTTAAAGACAGCAATAAAAGACATACTGGAGGGAGTTAGTCCTCACACAGTAGTACTAGATAATATACGGTCATGTCTAGAGAGAAAGCTTGATACAGACTTATCGGGAAGACAAGATGAACTTCGCAGACTTGTGGAGAGAGTATTGGAAGAACTTGAGCGCTGGCATGTCAAGATCAGGGATAGCAACTACTTCTCAGACTCATCATCAAGTTACTCAGACGGTGCATCGTCAGATGAAGATGAAATAGACTCCGACGAAAATGCAGAAGGATACTTGTCGGAAGAGCTTGATCATGCAACGGACGAAGAAGGCCGTAGATATTATTTTCCAAAACAACCAAACATAGAAGAGTTGAAGAAGGAAATAGAAGTCATCATAGCACAGCCTGGGTTTAACGGGTCAAGAAGAACAGTATGAACATTGTTAGAAGGAAAGTATCGGACACAGTTTCTAGAGATAAGAAATGAATTAGACATGGTCATAACGAAAATGTTAGATGACAGAAATGAGAAGAGAGGAGGAGAGAAATAAGTTATATAATTAGAGGTCGCGGTAGCGACATAAAACCTGAGAGGAACTCAGGGAGTGTGAGAAGTTGAAGATAGAGACAAACCGAAGCAAACGATTGATGAGTAAGTGAGATAAGGAGATTGGGAGATAGTAGCAGGGAGCTATGAGAGTACAGGCATAGCATATATAATATAAACAATATGGCGGCGGCAACTTAGTCTTGAGAAGCCTAAGTATAATTGGTCTATACCGCACATACGAGAGAACTGAGTACACCTGACCAATAAGGTGTAGCAGCAGAGGAGAAGAGTGAAAGAGATGTAAGAGATGCATTTGAGGTCATGAGAGCATGGCGAAATTTATGAGAAAAGTCGTGGTGACGACGGCAGAAATACTAGAGGCTTAGATTTTTTTTCTTGATGAAGCTGCAGCAGAAGACAACAATGATGGAACAAAATGAAGTGACAACTACAATTACCAGCCACAAGAGAACACCAGCCTAGATGATCATCGCCCTACAGCTCCGCCAGCCTTATGCAGTAGCAGAACAATACGAAAAGTCACGTTGAGTTATTATGATTCCACAGAGACATTAAGTACTTCACGTGAAGAAAACGACATGGATGTTGAGCAGAACATTAGCCTACAACAACGTAACACTTCAGGTCAACTCCAAGATGCTGTACATCGTTTAGTTCGCTGCAGAGAAGACTCAGAAGATGAAGATGACATTCCACCAGCAGAATTGAGAGAAAGACTAATATACAGAGACAATCGCCTACATGGGAGAGATAGTAATACGCCACTGTCGACACAGGACGAAGAACCTCATGCGTCCATAACAAGTCAAACATACTATGGTAGTCAGGGACTACAACCGTCAACTTCCAGTCAACACCAGTCTACACATTCTACTTGGGATAGTGAAGATGACAGACCTTTGAAATCAGCAACGAGAAACATAGCCCCCCACGGTAGCAACTTTACAGAAGAACATGGTAGTCAGGGACTACAACCGTCAACTCCCAGTCAACACCAGTCTACACATTCTACTTGGGATAGTGAAGATGACAGACCTTTGAAATCAGCAACGAGAAACATAGCCCCCCATGGTAGCAACCTTACAGAAGAACATGGTAGTCAGGGACTACAACCGTCAACCTCCAGTCGACACCAGCCTACATACTCTAGCTCGGATAGTGATGACGAACAGTCTTTACAAGTGACGAAAAGTAACATTACTCACCATACCCAGAGTCCTACAGCGAAGCACATAAAAAGCAACAAGAATGTCATTAATACGCCTTCAGCACAGGTGGAATCTGAACTAGATGTAACAGAACAAGAAGACAGCGACATAGAGTGTATGGATGATACAACCACCACCGAAATACGCATAGCTACCAAACGCCCTTACCAACCTTCGTCACTAGACTCACCACCAAGAGCGAAATTGCTACGATTACCGCAAGAACATCTACGAACAAGATTCAAAAGAAATCATCGCCAAGTACATAAACCTTCACTAGGTTTCCAACAAAATATAAATATTCGTTCGCCTCCCACCTCCTGTAGAGCGACTATAAACTCAACGTCGCAATCCATATCAACGTCGTCACAGTATGACAGTCGCCTCTCCAGCAGGGAGATTACACTGTTGGAACTAGTAAAACAAATCTCCAACTTAGTGTAGTCGTCGTAAAGCATTCCCCAGCTATAGTGCTTAATTCGGTACTCTAACCAACATAGTACCTAAAGTTACGTTAATTAGTTAAATCACACTGTGTTTAGCTTAATTTGATATTCATATACTGGAGCACGCTTAGACACTTACAGTACTCACTAACTTCTTCAAAGAGAGAGTCGAGTTGACAAACTAGATTACACATAGTCTTAGGAGTGTGATACACCAGATTGAACACATAGCCTTAAGATGTGACAAGGTAGATCAAGCACATAGTCTTAAGATTGTGACAAAGTAGAGTGAATACATAGAAGTTCATCATTGTGACACAGTAGAGTACACACATATAATCTATGAAAGTGACAAACTAGAATAACTACATATAGTTTTAAGAAACTTAACAGTGTTCTTCCCAAAGGTACAAGATGCAGCATACCTGATGATCAAGACTCACATTGGTTAAAATATGTATAGTACAGTAAATGCATGTTAATTATTATAATGTACCTATTTCAGGCATAAAAGTATTCAGGACCAGAGAAGAAAAAAAATAATAAAAAGAGAACAGAGAAAAGAAAAGAAGGGAAGTGATCCAGGCTCAGTCAAGCGGAGTTTTACTCATGAACATAGGCAAATATTGCACTGAGGATGAACGTCCCCACTTTTTACTGCACCGGTTATACAGAGACAACGAGAAAAAAAAAACACAACTTAGTTGCAGTATTGGTGTTATGGGTACTGCTTACTTGAGAGATGATGGTAATGACAGTTATAGGGTCATGACTATATTACCTCTACATCTTAAGGTTAGATATTTTGTTAACCCCGACGTACTACTGTATATATATATATATATAGGTTTAGACAGAGTTAAGGACTTGACTGATGCATCCAAGACTAGAATCAGTCGGGCACATCAACTCTGACATAGTGACATGTATCTTTCACTATCGCCCCAATACATATGAAGATACTAGTGCATGTACATATAGGTTTAGACAGAGTTAAGGACTTGACTGATGCATCCAAGACTAGAATCAGTCGGGCACATCAACTCTGACATAGTGACATCTTTCACTATCACATCTACTGATGCACCACTAACTAGTTATTTCTGCTTATCTGGCTAGTATAATGGAAGAATCACATTAACAGCAGATATTTCAAGACATATAAAGGTACTGACAAACCTCTGTGTCCAGAGGCAGTGACCATGTCGAAAAATAAGAACATGTATATATATATATATATATATATAGATAATAAGTGCATATATATATATATATATTTTTATATATTATATAGATAATAAGTGCAGAGCCATGATTTATTTCTTTTTGAGTATTGATGATATGCCTCAAGCTAAGGTTCAGCAATGAGGTAGCGTTACATTTTGCTTCAAAATATTTTTTTGGGAGAATTTTTTTTTTAACTTGTAGACTTTGAATAGGTATACAAGGCTGTAATGATGGTATGTTAAGAATAGGATGGGATTGCTAGATGATGGAACACAAATGTCTCCCTATGGGATACATTTGTATGGCCCCGGGTTGTATGTCACCGTTCGCTTTGCTAGGAGCATTATAAAATGCTCAAGCAGGAATTATAAGCGGTGATTTGGTTTTGGTTAAGAGGGAAGGTATGAAAAAAAATGGTTTAAGAAATAAGAATAGATTTGAATAAAGACTATTTGTCTTGCTAAAAGGGAAATAAGATGAGTGAAATCATGCTTTGATCAAAGGGAGAAGACTCTAATGATTAAAGTCAGGGGAGGAAAGTGCTTAATTACACTTAAGTAGATTTGGTGAGTTGGTAATTATGGTTTAGAAAATGTACATATAAGAATTGTATAGCAAGCTTTAGAGAAGACAATATAAGCTTGAGTCAAATATGCAAAGGGAGACAATGGGTAATTACCTCCCTTATAGGATTAAGTGAGTTGAGAGGAAAAAAATATGCACGTGAAAAGTTTACCAGGACAACGGATGACACTTCACTGAGTTGTTTACACAGCGGATAAGCGTGAAAATATTTCAGCTGAGCGAAGAATAGGAGGAACCAATGAATTTACAGTAAACAAGGACAGATCAGCTGAGAATGATTTTATAGAGGAGAACGCATTTAGACGCGCTGTCGAGCGGTCGCATTTTTGGAGGAGCGGTCCTAGTTAAGGACGTAGAGTGGCAGGAATGTCTGTTCTGCCAGGCTCAAGTTTAATTTCTGTGAGAAACAGAATGAATACTTCTGAAGAATCCTATAGACCTAGTTAGAGTAGTAGAATCTATTCACAGGAGAAAGACAGAACTGTGTTTTAAAAAAATAGGTCTAGAGATTAGAGGTGATAGTAAGAAATATGAGTGTTGTGAGGATTCTGTGCAACCAGAGTAAGTAGGTCCTTTGACTCATAACTTTTGATAGACATTAAATAGAATTATTTCAGAAGTCGAAATGAAGTATTACAAGGTTATGGACGCTTCAACTAGGGGAGCGCAGAATAATGAGAAATGAAGCTGAAGCTACAAAATTGACTATGAGGTGAACAAACTGAGACTAAGTAGGCAGTTGAGGAGATTTTACAGAAGAACAGGGACTTAATAGCCGGGTTGGGCTATTGTATAATGAACTTTGCAACATCGACTGCTACAAGTAAGATGAGTAAGCAATTGAAGGCTGATTGTATTTACAGGATGAAACATGCGCTCTCTAGCAGGTATAAGTATGAGGATATCGCAACAGGTGTACCCAATGTATTGATTTGCATATATTGAATTTTTAGATGATGGTATTTGATTAAATTGAGTCAAAATTGACAGGATTGGTAGATGAAGGAAAACAACTCAGGAAAGAGTTGATGAGAGGCTTGGGAGAAGCCGGAATAAATAGAAAGGCCTTAAGGCCAGAAGATAGGTATAAACCATAACTGAATATGTTCTCAGGCCGAGAGCTATAAATAGATATGTAGATATGGGAATGTGCCCAGAAGGAAATGGGACATACAAGAGGCAGTTAGGGAATGTTTGTACCTGGAAATTGTACCCCATGCATCCTGTAATGATGGAATTTTTTTTGATGTAAATAAATCACTTGTTTTGATGGAACACTTCTCAAGTTGGGTTAACTCTCTAAAGGGTTGTTGAGTGCTTGAGTAACAAAACAACAGACATAAGGGGATAACTGCTATACGAAATTTGTCACTTAAGTAACATCATAAGAAGGGATGGAACGAGTTCAGGTTGGAAATTTTGAGAGAATATCATCCAGGAATTGATAACTCTGGCGGTGAGGGCCAGTACTAAGATATACTCTTACTTGGAAGACACCTAGTTTTCTATAATAAGAAGAGATAACACTGTCACATATTAGATGAACTGGCACTGTGACATAGCCTTTTCATTTGAATGTAAGGTAAATATAAAGCTATACAATTTAAATGTAAAGAAAGTTTTCTCTCGAGGGATTTAGTTGTTGTTGCTGTTGTTTGGCCAACATTTTTGTTGTGTTGTTCGTCGTTTGCCCCTCCGTGGATGGACGATCTGTTGGTTGTAGGCGACTATCGTGGCCGCGCTTCCAGACAGGATTAACTTCTGCCTGGGCGCTTTGATACTTGTCGGCATATAACACCACCTGCTCAAGAGTTTCATGTCAGGGGTGAGCAAGTCCTTGAACTGCTCCACGATAACTATCTCCTTAAACCCTTCGTAAGATTTATCGAAGATGCTGAGGGATCCCCACTTCTCCAGGTACGTTTCCAGTCGTGTAGCAAATTGTCTAAACGATTCGTTTTTCTGCCTCTTAGACTCACGGAGTTTACAACACGAAGTCTCTGCGTTAAGCATAAAACGCTGAATCAGAGCCTTCTTCAACATGTCGTAGTTGTTCTGTTCTTCCGTATGCATTTTGAGAAACACATCATAAGCAGATCCCCCCAGACTCTGGGATGGCTCATGTTGTATCTCTCTCTCTCCAATCCATGCGTAGTTGCTAAGGATTCAAACCTAGAGAGGCATATGTCTATTTCCACTGAAGCCTCAAAGTAAACATCTGATTGGAAGGAGGCAGCACTAGGCACCACTGCATGAGTGGTGCTTCCCCAATCGCTACTTTGAGAACTGCCAGACCCGCCATTGTTAGAGCTAGAATCCACTCTTCTTCCTTCAATCTCTACAGATTTACAAGTGTTTCAACCCTCCTGTCACAACTAACCCTAACTCTAGCTTACAGATCACTCTTACAGATTTACGTTTGTCTCAATCCCAAATTCTTGCAACAACTACCCCCCTGCAGCTCTCGGGGTTTCCGATGAGAAAAAGAAAGAATAGGACTACTGTACCCTCAAGCATGTCGTACAAGGCGACTAAATGAGGTTGTGCTGGGATTGGCGACTTCGTCATGTCAATTAAAGCTCCACAGAGACCACCACGGCAAGAGCAGGTGAATTTTGTTTTCAGTCTTTCTGCAAGGGTGACCAGTTATAGTTGTGTTCAGGCTTCCTGCATTCGCATCACAATCCCCCCTGTGGTGCAGCATGACTGGATGGCCGCATGCAGGCAATTTCTACAATGGAGAGATGGCAGGTGGTGGGTACCGGAAAGTGGCTCTGTTTAGAACCAGTCCTCTGGATGCGTGCCAGGCCAGGATAAAATGCCTGGGAAAGAGACTGGAGCTCAGACCTCACAACTCAGTATGTTGCAGGATGGCAGAAAAGCCACGGAAAGACAGATCTATTTTGAAGATAATGCCATGCACAACCATATTTTCACCACACGAGCTTGGACGCCGCCTCGGTAAACAAGTTTCGCGCAGAGCAGTGACACCCCAGGTTGCTTGCGAATAGTCTACTACTGGAAACATAAACAGATTAGGGATGAGCCCACTCTCCCATTGAAGAGGTGCTGAAGTCGTCAATACTGGGCCAGAAGGCGCACCGGAAACCATAGTATCACGCAACTCGCTTTTTTCAATGGAAAAAGTATCACCGTCAAATAAATCTCGTGCTGGTTCTCGCCCTGTGGAGCTCCACCAGGCAGGTGCAGTGACGGGCTGTGAGCCTCGACAGAGCCCACCCTCAGCTACTGGAAGACCCTCTAGACCGTCTTGTGGAGTCAGCAGACGGCGGAGGAAAACTACTGACCGAAACAAAACAGAAAGAGAGAAACCCAGGGTGCCACAAGTCATAACGCACTGGAATGCAGAGGGAGTGAACAGCAAGCAGGCTGGATACAGCAAAAAGATGGAGCTGGAAAACATCTTGTATGAGAAGCAAGTCAGTGTTTGCTGTATCCAAGAGACTCACTTGAAAGTAGATCAAACCTTTAAAATAAAGGGATTGGTATGATTAAAAATCATAAAAAATCATTTTGTATCAAATAGGCATCGATTGTTGATACCATGTTTGTTGATGTACTGTATCCACGGGTAACCCGGAAGTACGTCATTGACTTTTGGTAATGTTTTAGCAGAAGTCAAACCGGTTTCAACTTGGCATACGCCAAGGAGCATTCGTGGCCTTTTCTGTGTATTCTTTGAGGTGGACGGACGCATATGTGTTCAGCTCCGAGATTGTGTTATATCTCCAACATTTAGATCGCCCACATGTTGAGTTGGGTCGATGCTAACGTTTTACAGTGAGAGAAGTGTATGCTGTATTCTTGTGTACGTAAGTTGGAACTTATTCAATAAACTTTACAGAAAAATATCGACGGACATCTTGTCAGTAGAAGACTGCATGACGATGTTCAAGACTGGTTAGATCATGCCATTGTCTTATCGATTTATATCTCTTGGAAGTAATTACTGGAGCATTGTATCTTAATAAACTTATATCTCCTATCGTCCAACCTGGCCTTGCATCTTCTTCGTTGTTGAAGATTAACTTTATGAAAGAAGGCTGTGCATGCCTATTCAATATATGTCTTCATGAAGAGGACCTCTCCGAAGTACACCTTCATCAAATATAATACAAGTACTAACCATACATAACAATGAGGGTGGTCAAACCTACTGTGCAACAATGGGGGCCAAGCCGGGATCTTTGATCTACAGCCATAATAATTTTCTGCAAAAATTACTACAGTCGTCGCTTGGGATTTCGTGCCCTGTTCAAGATTTTTAAAATGGCAAACTGTATCGTCTGCTAGCCGGAGAAAGGTTACGCAGCCATATTTGCAGTACAGTACTATCGTGTTCCAGTCTAAGGGAACGTACGCAAAGCATATTTTATTGACTGCTGCCTGCTTCGTTGCAAATTTCAAGTATTCTGCTGAAGATGGAGATTTTCAAGACTACAGATCAAATATATATATATATTCCCGTGCGTTCAGTGGCGAACTCATTTACATATCTGATCGGATAGCATCGCCTCCAAGCGTTTTCGAATCATATAGGGAAAGACCTCGTTAGCTAAACTAACTCACAGGAGGAATACAGAAATCCCTATCAAAAATCACCGACGCAGGAATGCGTCCGCTCTGCTCGAGACATCTTGTCGACTCCCTGGGCGGAAGACCTTTCAAACTCTAATTAAGTTCAGACATGCGCAGAACGCATACACCTGAGTAAGACTCAAAACGGGACGATGTAGGAGACATTCCAGGCAAAGATATAACGAAATCACGCCTTATATGGACAGGGAATAAAACATCAACTCTGGTTTCAATCATTCCAAGAAACAGTTGACCGATGCTACCATATAAGGAGAATGACCTGACATCGATCGAAAAAATGGACCGGCGAGTCAAGACATAAGAGAAGGTAACCACCATTGAAAATGTAATCACAGTCAAACAAGGGTTATTTACCTTCGACCAAGAAAAAAGTACAGTGTACAATTCAGACAGATTAATTACACACAGTCTTAGAAAAATTATGTGCGTAACAGATTACCGCACCCCCCGGGGGAAAAAAATGAATTTTTTTTGCATCCCAGAGCCAGAAACAACAGGCTCCTAACGCACGTATGATGCGCGGATATAATGCCTAATATGAGGCTAGCTCGTCGCATGGAGCGATAGCTGAGATTATATCTCAGATCCTTTGAGAAAATATTTCCCTAAGTGTACACGTATATTCCAGGGAGGTGCCACCAACATACGCCACAGTGATGGCAACATCATTATGCAAGCAAAATTATACTCATATAAATACAAGTATTAAACAATGAAGTGTCATGAAAATAGCGGTATTATATACTAATATACTGCATTAGAGAATTACACATCTTAAACTAAAACGTACATTATACAAGCATGTAATAATATCATGATACAATGTATTATAGTAATTAAACAGATGTTCCTAGAAGATGTGGACATAACTCGTTCCAAAGTAGGTTAGAACTTGACATACTTCATGGTTGACATAATGTCCATACTCTCTCAGACGTCAATGATGTGCTGCGAAAATATCAATAACAGAAATCTTTATGATAAATGTTAAATTTCTTAATACAGTAATCAAATACAATATATAAATTGTGGCCATGTGAACTTTTGGCCCATATATTGCTAACTAAGCCTTCTTCCGTTATAACAAAATCGGTAACAGAAAAAGGAAATTATATGGTACCATGCTATAAATTCCCAAACAGTGAGAACATATGTGCTGATATATCATTATAGTAGAGAACTGTTATAGATCTCGACGTTTATCAGGAAATATATGACAGAAGAATTAAGTGGAATCATGTGGGCATCTGGACAGAATGTCTGCCATCACATTATCCGAACCACAGATAGCTCGCACCGTGAAATGAAAGGGTTGAAGATCTATGGCATATCGAGTGGACCTCGAGCTCTTCAAGTTTTTGCTCTGAATAGCAGTAAGAGCTTTCTGGTCGGTTTCCACAATGAAATGTGCGCCTAGAAGGAATCTTTGTAACTTGAGAATTGAGCAAACCATAGCCAATAATTCACGGTCTAAAACCGAATAATTCCTTTCTGCAGCATTTAATTTCCTAGAGATATACATCACCGGATGCAGAGTATCAGAATACTCCTGCATTAGTGCTGCCCCAATCCCAGTGGACGAGGCATCACTTAGAAGAACAAAAGTCTTCTCAATAGTAGGTAACCTAAGGATAGGTGAAGATGAAAATAGAGTTTTAATCTGGTCCAATGAGGATTGGCATTGTTGAGACCAACGGATCAGATTAGGCGATCCTTTCTTCAATAACGTAGAAAGAGGTGCCATAATGGAGGACAGATTCGGAATGAATCGTCCGTAAAATTGTATCAAACCTGAGAGACTACGCACTTGTTTTTTCGTCTTAGGGACAGAAATGTTTAGTATTTTTGAAACATTATGGTCCTCTGCCTTTAAAAGACCATGACCAACACGATGACCCAGGAAAGAAATCTCGCTAAATCCTATAAAGGCTTTAGAGGGTTTTGCAGTTAAATTATACTCGCGAAGAGTAGACAGCAATTCGTATAAACCCAGATAGTGATCTTCCCAGGAATCGCTGAACAGACAGATATCGTCTAAGTATGCTATGACATCTGTACGATATGAGAGAATTCGACGCATCATGCGTACGAATGTAGCAGGGGCGTTCATAAGGCCGAAAGGCATGAAATTCCATTGAAATAAACCCCTAGGTGTAGAAAAAGCAGTAAGAGGTTTGGCTCGTTCAGTTAAAGGAACTTGCCAATAACCTTTCGACAAGTCAAGTTTGGTAAAGAATCTAGAATTAGAAAGTTTGTTTAGTAGCTTTTCTAGCGAAGGCATAGGTTCAGCATCAAACTTCGTAACTTGGTTCAATTTGCGATAATCAACGCAAATGCGAATGTTATTGTCTTTCTTTCGAACAATAACCATGGACGAAGAGTATGCTGAAGTGGATGGTTCGATTATTTCCAATCGTATCATCTCATCCAATTCTTTCTCGACTTGTGACTGAAAATGGATAGGTATAGGATAGGGTCTGACTCTGATAGGATTATGGTCAGTAAGTACTATGTCATGTTCAATGACATGTGTGTGTCCCGGGATGTCGGTAAGGACATCCTGAAATGTTTGTAACATCGAAGAGACTTGTCGATGTTCCTCAGCGGAAAGATTAGGAGAAACGGTAACGTTTTTCCAAGATTCCGTAGAATGAAGTGGGATCACAGGAAGAGGAAGATTGACATCAGAAAAAGTAGTTTCCTCATCCTATATAACTGACAGTAATGAGTAATGACCATGAGGTACTGGAGAATCGTCCGTCGCCTGGAAAATAGGCTGCAAATAGTCAGGTCGTTCATGAAATTCCGATAGCATATTTATGTGGAAAGTTTTATGCTTTCCATCAATATCGACAACATAGTCGACGTCGGAAATTTCAGAGACTATTGCATACGGACCTTTCCATGCAATAAGAAGTCTGTTCTCCCTTGAAGGAAGTAGGAAGAGTGCTTTGTCACCTGGACAAAGTTGTCGTAGACATCTATTCTTATTGGCAAATAGCCTTGCCTTTTCTTTAGCAAATTCAGATGAAGAAGTTGCTAGTTTGCATGCCTCGATGATCTTTTGCCTAAGAGCAATGACATACTCATAAGAAGATTGAGTATCATCGCTAATATTATCGGCAGTGATAAGATCGTGAAGTAAAGACATAGGGCCGCGCGGTCGCGCGCCAAAGACAAGTTCAAAAGGAGAAAATCATGTGTGTTCATTGGGGACCTCTCTATAAGCAAAGAGAGCCGCGGGTAAAACCCTGTCCCAATCCTGAGGATGATCCTCAGTTATCTTCCCAAGTAAAGTCTTGAGTGTTCTATTCAAACGCTTAACTAACCCATTAGACATTGGGTGATATATACTGCTGAGAGACCTTTTAATATGTAAGTTAGACATTACCTGTGACATAGTGTCAGATATAAGTTGAGTGCCATGGTCTAACAATATTTCTCTGGGGAATCCCAAGCGAGAAAATATCAGCCAACGAGCGTCTGCGATATCGGCAGTGGAGATGCTCTTAAGAGGTATAGCCTCTGGCCAACGTGTGCACATATCGACACATGTAAGGATAAATTGATATCCTCTGGCCGACTTGATCCTAAAAGGACCGATAATATCTATTGCCATTTTCTGAAACGGCCGAATAGGAATGTCAGCAGCCTGGATAGGCGCAGTATGTCGTGGTCCTTTAGATTTGACCTCCTGACATACTTTGCAAGATCGACAGTAAATACGTATGTCCTTGCTCACAAATGGCAAAAAGAAAGCCGCAAGAACCCTCGACTTTGTACGGGGAAAACCCATATGTCCAGCACATTGTGAGTCATGAGCATGTTGCAATATTTGCAATCTCATACTCTTAGGCACAAGAATTTGAGAATGTGTAGACGTAGTCGAGTCTTGTACCATACGCACAAGTACGCCGTTCTTCATAGAAATCCAAGACTTTCTATTTGTATTTTGATTCGGATAACCTTTTTTTGCTAGAATGAAGAATTTTTGTAAAGAAGAATCTTCTTCTTGCAATTTTATAAAAGATCACGTGAAATAATCAAGTGACTATTTTGGCTATTTACTTCATTATTATTAGTTAATGAAGTTTGAGGTGTTTCCAGAGCTTGTGCTCTTGTGACCACTGCATTGGTAGCTTCAATATTTTGTTCCTCCCAAACAGCAATCTGCTGTGGGGTACATTCCCTAACTCCGTGAATACGACCGATAATAAGGTCCGCAATAGGGTTTGGAAGAAGACACGCGTGAACATCTCCCATAAAGAAGGGAGTAGCAATATGTATTATGGCAGTAGGATACTTTTCCAAAGTGCCACCAAATGTGACACATTTGATAACTTTTCCTGTAGCACAGGATGGATCTACAAGAGATTGTCTAACACCAATAGTAGTACATCCAGAATCAAAAAGGACTGAGACTGGATTACTATTTACAAGACCCTTATGTAAGAGAACCTCTCCCGTCATGCGCAACTGCAGCAGGAAGAGAGGGAAGAGGGTGACCACAGCTCAAAGTAGTTACGGTAGTCGGTTCGAACAAAGTACTGCATTGGGGACATTTAGTTGCCCTACCAAAGTCAAAGGCAGAACTTGTGATAGCACTAGAGTTTTTATTATCATCAACCTGTATACATGCTCCCTGAGACTCTTGCTGTACAGAGTTTGTCTGTTGATATCTCTTTCTTTTATGTTGAGATCTACCGCGACCATTATTGCCTCTGAAATTATTATTATACTCTCTACTGTAATTGTTATCCTGGTTTGAATCCCAGTTTCCATAACTGTCATTATCATTTCTATATTGATGAGGTCTCAGCGAAAAATAGATTTGATTGCCTCTATATTGACTACCTCTGCGGAAATGTCTAAAATTATTGGGTGTAGTATACCGAGGACTATCAGCTTGTCTCCAGTTCTTCGAAGAAGAATCACCATGTGATTGATTGCCATGATTCTGAGCATAATTACGGTTACTCTTCCTATTAAAATTTTGTTGAGTACCTTGAAATTTACGCATGAAGTTTGGGCCATATGGTGCTGCCGAAGCAACTGGCAAACCTTCTTTTACTCTAGAGTTGCTAATGGTTACGTGAGGGTGCGCAGTGACATACTGGCAACAGTATTCTTCCATTTCTTTTATGTTTTTAGGCTTACGCTCATGAAGAAAAGCAAGAAAAGACTCATTGACAGAAGACATAACCTTGTCTCTAAGTAGTAAGTCCATAAGTGCTTCAAGTGTATGTTCTGTCTTAGACAGCTCAACCCAACGTGTAAAAGTAAGACGTATCTTTGAAATGAATTCAGAGAATTCTACTCCAGTTTCTGGCAACATATTTTTAAATTGAAGACGATAGCCGTCTTCGTTAAGTTGGTATTTCTTTAACAAGACCGCCCTGACAACCTCATAATTGTTCTTGTCAGGCTCATCTATCATGCTTAACATACTCAAAAGCATCACCTCTAAGTATATTGGACAACTGATAAACATACAGTGATTTATCTATGTTATGTGTTTTACATGAACGTTCGAATCTATCCAGATAAAACGTTACATCGTCACTGGAAGCATTGAATGCTGGTAGTTTAATCTTAAAAGTACTAGCTTTATCAGAAGATGACCCCTTATTTGGATCATTAGCATTACCCATGTTCATCAACTTTAACTTCTCTAACTCCAAAACTAAGAGTTTTTCTTCATGCTCCATTTTTGCTTTTCTCTCATCAGCCTCTCTTTGTAACCTTCTTTCTTCAGCCTCAGCCTCTCTTTGTAACCTTTTCTCTTCAGCCTCGGCTTGTAGTCTTTTATCTTCGGCCTCTTTCTCTAGTCTTTTATTTTCAGCATCTAATTGTAGCTGAATTCTTCTCTCCTCAGCTTCTTTGTCCAATCTTTTATCCTGAGCTTCAGCTTCTCTTTTCTGTTTTTCCATTTCCATCTGGAATTTTCTTTCATCTGCCTGCATCTGCAGTCTCAGATTCTCAGCATCTATCTTCTTTTGCTCAGCTTCTCTGTCTAATCTTTTATTTTCCTCTTTTTGTCTTTTCTCCTCAGACTTTAGTGCTTTAGTCCATTGAGTATTTGCATACTCTTCTAATTTATCACCAGTCTTACCAAGGGCTTTCCCTTGCTCAATAAAGTACTCAAGTGTAGACATGATGTCTAATATTATGAGTCCAAAAACCTGAAATAATTAATTATCTTATTTCAAACTTAATAGTAACAAGACTTAAATAAAGTACTTGTATAGTCACAATGTTTATCCCAATCTCTGTGGGAAACAAGTCTTTGACAAAGAACTTGTATTATCAAATGTATAATATCACAAGTCACTTCTTAATCATAAGGGCACTACACATCTAATAGTGCATAACCACATACCCATCAGTTATTTATCATAACTGCACTACACAGTTAATAGTGCATAAGCAAATCCACCAGTTAGTTATGATAAGTGCACTACACAGCTAATAGTGCATAAGCAAATATTTAACAATAGTGAATGCTAACTAAGAACTATGTAAACAATAACAAAGATCCAAGACAATGTAAACAATAACAAAGATCAAAGACAATACGAAAACATTCGCAAAAGTCAACTAAATAAACAGCGAAATTTTAAAAAAAATATCACAAAGAATGTGATGACAAATGCGAAAAAGGTAAACAAACAAATGACGTCACAGTGTATAAACGAAAAGGTGTATAGAACTGAATGACAGGAAAGAGTAGACCTACAAATACAAACAAATAAAATCAAAACTAAAGAATAGAAAATGTTACAAAACAACGAAGAAAAAACACACCTCGTCACAACTAACAAAAATAGCAACAGATGTTGCATGCAAATTTTCAATTAAGAAAATTGCTCCTACTGAACGCTATTATAAGCCCTCTTTGACGTGGTATACCTTATAATAGTCACCTACCCAACCGACCCGCTGAAATATAAACAATAAATATACAAATAACATATAACATGTAAACATATAACAGTAAGAATATGAAAATACAGAAGGCTCAGTTAGAGTATAAGGGCACAGTTCACAAACAAAACAGGCCACTTATCTTATTAATCTCCTATCGTCAA